>JASCZI010060434.1:88192-105014 GCA_036250425.1 Stylosanthes scabra
ACTGACTTGCCTTGGAAGAATTTGTGCATGTCTTTATCTTCTTGGCTCAACTTCTTCCTGACAACTCTAGTTTCATAAGGAGTTCCTATTTAGAAGTGAAGAATACGTGTGTGTCAACAATATTAAAAAACAGAAACGGAATTAAATGAGAAAAATAGAAACGAAATTATACCTTTTGAACACAATCCAAGGGCATCCCCTATTTTCCTTGTGGTGATTTAACTGCTGCTGCATCGGAGTATATTGTGTTGTCACGTATGTCAAAGCGGTCATATATCTCCTTCAGCAACTGTTGATCCAGGTTGTTGGCTAGGAGATGAGATAATGCACTGAAGCCCATCTCATTTACAAGCCTCAGTTTTTCTGGATTTTCATTGAGGTACTCAAACATTGTTGCAACAGTTATAGTGAGGGACCTAAACATATGCCCTTGTTGAAAAAATTAAAAAAGAAAATTGTTAGTTGTATATTATTTCATAAAGGAATTTTAAAACCACACAAAGTGTTGCTCACATTCTTGCTGCTGCTAGCATCCTCGTCATTGTGTTTTGTCTTTTCAGTGTGTTTTGCATCTGATTTCTTTGGTCTCTTCATTGCTATTGCAAGTTACAAAATATAGAAACGGAATGAGCACAGTAATAGAAACGAAATATAAGAAACACAAAAACAGAGTATAATTAGAAACATAAATGGGAATCAATATTAAAAACAGAAACGAAATCAGTATCAAGAAAAGAAACGGAATGTAGGAAACGGAAATGAACTCTAACACAAACATAAACGGAATCAGTCTCAAAAACAGAAACGGAATCAGTTACAAAACCAGAAACGAAATATAATAACATCACCAAATAACCCAAGACCAAAATCAGAAACACTTTAATCCAAAATTAAACACTAATTTCATCTTCCATATTACACAACCAGATCTATAGGCCCAATGAAGACACGGTTTAAACGCTAAACTCAATCTTAGCCCCAAATCAAATCACAATTTTACCATTTTTCCCCTATTTGAACCCTAATTTACAGCCACATTGATCAGGAACGAACATAAACAAAAACAGAAACGGAATCAGTCTCAGAAACAGAAACGGAATATAAGAACATCACCAAAACAACCCAAAACCAAAATCAGAAACACTTTAATCACGATTTAAACCCCTAATTTCATCTACCATATTACACAATCAGACCTATAGACCCAACAAAGAAACGATTTAAACCCTAATCTCAATTTTAGCCCCAAATCAAATCACATTTTTACCCTTTCCCCCTAATTCGAACCCTAATTTACAACCACATTGATCACGAACGAACATAAACAAAAACAGAAACAGAATTAGTCTCAGAAACAGAAACGAAATAGATGGACATCACCAAAACAACCCAAAACCAAAACCAAAAACACTTTAATCACGATTTAAACCCTAATTTCATCTACGATATTACACAACCAGAACTATATAGAGACCCAATGAAGAAACGATTTTAAACCCTAAAATCAATTTTAGCCCCAAATCAAATCACAATTTTACCATTTTCCCCTAATTCGAACGCTAATTTACAACCTCATTGATTAGGAACGAACACTAACAAAAGCAGAAATGAAATCAGTCTAAAAAACAAAAACGGAATAGAAACCAAACCAAAACACCTAATCGAAATGGGAAACGAAATGCATGCAAGATCAATCCTAACGAAGTGAAAAAGAGAAACGAAAGCAAATTAACCTTGTTTTTTCGAAGAGAAGTCGTTGCTCGTTCTTGGAATTTTCTGCGCAAGTCAATCTTTCTTCGAGAAACAGATTCTTCGTTGTTTCTTTGAGTAATGTTTTGTTGGAAGTTTTGATTTGGTTATTAATGCTTCCGTTTCCGTTTTTTGTGTGAGTGGGTGAGTGAGGAAAAACTGAATCTTTGCCTTCCAAAACTGTTTCTCCGCATTTTTTCAAATTCAATGTTAAATGAGAAAGTATACTTCACGCGCCTGAGAGTGAGAGTGGTATAAAAAAACTTGGTTTGACTTGGATGGTGGTATTGCTTGTATGTGTAGTGGTATTGAATATATTAATATATAAATACATAATAATTAATTTTTAATGTATATAAATAGCATTTTTGGTTTTCTAAAAGGCAACAAAAAATTGAACGGGATTTGGGGATTAATTATTTATATAAAGTATATATTAAAACTTATTTAAATAATATAATATATTAATATATAATAATTAATTTAATATAACTTTTAATGTGTATATAGCGTTTTAAAAATTTTATTTATACACTAAAATTAATTATTAAAATTATTTTTATATATTATGTGTTTATACATTAATATATGTATAATTGTATTATTTTTAATATGTATTTTATATTTTAATATATATTATATATTATTGTTTGATTTTGATTTGTAAAAAAAAAAACAAAAGAATTGAACGGGATTTCGGGAAGAAGAAGATATTTCCTATTAACAATTCACTAAAACAAAAACAAAAGACAAATTAATGGTCGCAGGTGGTTACCACCCACGAGTGAGATGCAGCCGAAAGCAACAAAAGTTAATGTGATAAAAATAATTAAAGAGTATGCCATTTGCCTTATTTTTTTAGTGTATATTCTATTTTTATGTAAAAGTCAATATCCTAAAAATTATTAAATACAATGATAATATATCATGCTCAACTAAATAAGGTGTATTAAAAGATAGTACACGTATTAGTTTTTCATAATTAAATATCTTTGTTATGGATTTGGTTATATTGGAGTTTAAGTTAAAAAATTAACAAACAAATACTGATTAAATGTATTTTATTTTAGAGTTGTAATACCTGTGCTTATTTTGTATCAGAGAAAGTCTTGATTATCAAAAGTTTTGGTAATCAATAATAATCAGCAAAACTAAATTATTATAACCTTTTTAGGTTTTATTTTTTATAAATCCGACTTCTTTCATTAAATTTCTATCTCTTGTTAGTTATTATTGATAAAAAAAAAATAAAAAACTCTCTAGTATGATTATTTTTATTTATTTATTATAATTAGATTAGATAAGATAACAAATACATTATAAGTCTCATACATCTGAGTCAATTACACATATATATATATACCCGAATCAATTAATAGATGAGATTTGAGTTTATATATTAGTTATCAAGACTTTTTTATTAGCTTATTAATCCAAAAATAAAGAGTACAATAAATATAAGAGTAGTATCAAAAATATTATGTCTATATATAAAATAGTAATCAAATTAAATTAATTACTAGTTAATTTTTTGTATAAATATATGTATTGTTTAAATTATTTTTAATACATATTTTATATTTTAATATATATTTTATGTAAATAACTAATTTGACAATAAATTTTTTGTTTGTATTTAATATAATTTGTATATTCTTTTATGGTATTAAGTAATGTATGATACTAAATAACAAAAAATTAATAATCAGTCAAAAATTAATAATCAGTCAACATTATTAATAAGAGTAATGCTAGGGAGCCAACGTTAGAGAGGTCATAGGGAGTTCATGAGTGTAACTAGGGAAATAGTGAGTGGTAAAAGAGAAAAGAGAAAAGAAGGAAAAAACCTATTGGCCACCTATTGGCTAACAAACTATGGACTCCTTAAACTTTCTCATTTTAAAAATATTTTTTTTACAATGTTTAATTTTTTATTTTTTAATTAAGCTTTATCTTACATAACGTTTTTAACCTCTACCTAACACCTCTTTGACATAACCTAAGGTGTCAATTTATAGTGAATATTTTTTTTTGGTGACGAATTTATAGTGAATATGATACAATATACAATTTATTTATAAGCCATAAATAAATCAAACACTAAAATCATAAGAACAATGACATCATAAATGCCTAATATCCTATCATTTAACAAGAGTATAAATCAAGATAAATATAATTATTATTCAAATATCTTAATATTTTCTAACAATTTCCTCCAACCTGAGCAACTTATTAAAAAAAAAGTCAAATTAAATAAAAAAAAACTATACAAAATGAAATTATTGAAACTTGGAGAAATATCGGCCAAAATGAGACACACATGGAACTATCAAAACAAGGTGAATATATAACTAGAACAGAACACACGAAAAACCTTAATTTAGAGGGTTGCCCTTGATAGTTTAGGGGATTAACTCCCAAATTATTTAAAGATCTCAGTCACGATCATAATTCTAAATGATCTATGGACAGACAAGAACTAATTCCTGTAAAATAAACACTATACAATAGATTTAAACTTTAGTTAAGAATTTATGACCAATAAATTTACCATTGGACCATACTAAGTTGGTCCCCTAAAAGAGTTAGTAATGAACTTTTTAAATCCTATAATATTTTGGTTAAACTGGATTGTTTGAAAAGGTTATACCTTTTTTTTTTTAATTTGTTTTCTTTTTATCTTAATCCATAAGATCAGGATCAAATGTTACGAACAATTCTAGACACCACTTTACTACAACATTCCTTAGCTGTAGAAATCAGATTACATGAGAAGGAATTAAAATTAGAAAATATTAGGAAGATGTCTTAGACAATATCTAGCAAATAGATTTGTTAACAAACTTCTTTTTATTTTTTATATATAAATGTATATTGTATGAATATTAATTGTTTTTCATTATTTTTTTTAACAAAATCTTAAATATTAAAGCATTTGTAAGAAGAAGATGTCACCAATTTTTTTTTTCATTTTTTATAAGAAGCTGGAGTGGACACAGGAGACATGCAAAAGGCTTAGTTACAGGTTGCTACTTTGTTGAAACCAAAAGGTACATATTTGTACTTGTATCATGTCTCTCACATTATGCTCGCACGCACATACATGTAGATGTAGTGCACTGAACCAGGGATGAAGAGAAACCATAAAGGGCGACCAGAATTTTTTTAAAAAATTATGATTTTTTTAACATGTATTTTTAAAACATATTTTAAACATATTATAAAAATATATTTATTGAAAATTATTAAACATATAAATTTTTATACATTTTTAATATATTGAATATATAAAAACATAAAAAATTCTATTATTATATCCATTAAATATATATTTAAATTACAACATAACAACATAGCTAATTATTTTTTTAACCTATATGAAAATTTAGTAGTAGATAATTAATGAAAAAAATAACGAATAATATTTTTTAATTTAAATAATTGTTTTTATTCGAAATATTTTTTTTTATCAAAGGCAGCTGTATTTCATTTCACTGAACAGAAAAAAATAATACATATAAGTTGGGTTCAACTTGAACAACCAAAAAGAAAGAAAAAGTGAAATCTTCATCGTAATTAAAGATGTAAATATTAAACAAACTAATCCAGAAACAAAAATCATTTAAGAAGATGTGGCTTCATAGATATGTTTGCACGGATATCTTTCCTGTATGATTACGTATAAATCATTTATCAAAACCACAAGATCTTAATTTAAATTTCACCATTTGACGTTGATTGTTCCAAATGAATATAAACTCTAATAAAGCACCAGAGAAAATTTTATTAGGACACAAGAGAAAACTCTAACAAAATATTATAAAAAGCCTATCAGAATACAAGAGAAATCCTAAAAAAACATAGAAAAAACCCTAAAAGAATATTAGCATACAAAAGGAAACCCTAATATTTTTTTTTGGAATTTTGGAATTGATTACTACTTTTCTTAATATTAAAATGTCCTAATTTTTTTCCCACTCATTTTTTTAATGGTTATCATATTTAATACGACAAATATATTTTTTATACAAAGATGATAGTTTAAATGTAAATATATGTTATATCAAATAATTTAATTTAACAGATTAAATTATTTAACCTTGTTTAGCTATCAATGTAAAGATGATTGTTAAAATATTAACATATTAAATTAAATAATATAATTAAACATAACAAATTATCTAACTGATGTTCACTATAATTTTTATATGAAAAACTATTTTTATATGAATAATTAATAGGCAAGTTACCCATATAATCTAAATCAATCCAAATATTATTAAATTACATCAAAATCAAAAAAATGATAAAATTGCACCGTTTGCCAATATTATGAAATCCGTGGTATCCTGCCACGGATTCAGGGTTATGTTTTTTAAAGTTAGTTTTAATTATTTTTTGGTTATTAGTGTTTAATAAAATTAGTGCGGATAAATGCTACGCGTCGTATCATTAACAGTTGCCGTGAGTGATAAAAAAAATTGTAAAAGACGTCTGCAAAAATAGTAATATGTACATAAATACACGAAATACAAATGTCTGGAAGTTCTGAAACACATAAAGTAGTGCACGAAATTAAAGTACATAGATAACGTAAGAAAACTACATATGGTCTCCGGTGTCGCACCCTCGACGACGTGGAGCTTTGCGGGCTCGCCCCCGTGCTGCTGGCTCGTCTAGCTGCTCAGCTGGCGCAGAGACACTGGAGGAGTCGGCAGACGGGCAAACTCTATGAACGGTACGTCTCAGGATCCACCAGGCACGTGTGCTGCTGATGGAGGAGTCCTACCAAGAACCATAAAGACATTCGATGGACCGGACACAGGCTCGTTCAGGTCGAGATGAGCCTGAGAGCCATCGAACTGCGTGTCCGGCCTGTAACCACTGTCGCCCTCTTGCAACATGTCGCTAATAAAATGCTGAAATCCCGGGCTAGATAGCCCGTCCAGGAACGCCTGCTGCGACGGGGAGCTCATATTCGATGGGATGGTGGTCCCCTAGATCTGATGGGTGGATGGGAGGTAAGCCTGTGAGCTTGTCCCCACCTCCTCTACCGCCTGACTGGTTCTGGCACCACCCTGAGTCTGTTGGGTAGGCGCCGCGTTACCCCCCTCCCCGCGGCCTCTACCGGCTCTGCCGCCTCTACGGGGTCTGCCCGCCCCTCTCCGACGTGCGTAGGTCTCAGGCATGCGCCTAATCTTCTGCGTCGGTTGCGCAGCTGGCGCATCCTCAGCCATCATGTCTTCCAATCACTGCCAGTCCCGAGCGGTGGTCCTCGTCCCAACCACCATCCTCCTCCCAGGTCGCCTGTTATCCGGCACATGAAGCACGTCAGGTCGCGCTGGATGTGGACCTGACTGTCTCTGTGTGACCTCAACCGGGATCCCGTTAGGTGGCAAACGATTGAAGTGATCAGCGGGGATAAGGTACCTCCTAGCGGCGAGGATCCACCACTGAATGAAGTCTGCAGTGGGGCCGGGATCAGCAAACTGTACAACCTCAAACAGCTGCTCAAACTTGCATGCCCAGGAAACCGTAAAATAAGATAAACCACAAACAATAACTCAAAGTAAACCAGAAACCATAAATTAAACCATACCTGGTTGCCAGAGTGCATGTCAGCGCTGATACGTCTGCGGAAACCACTGGTCACTCCCCCGTCCGTCCTTCGAATGCAAGAACTCGATGTTCAGGGCCGGGTGATGACGATTTTGAACCCCTCCAAACTGCGGGATCACCCGATCAACCTGGTGCCACTTGATGGTCCCAAAGTATATAAGTGGGACGATTGAGCACCAGAGGGCCCTGTGATCCTCCTGCATAATAGATCGATCGAGCACGACCTCTACCTCCAGAGTCCGATACGGGAGACAAACAAACTGCAACATGGTAAGGATGTATAAGGCAACAATATTACATGGATGTTTGATAACTAAAACAATATAAGGAAAATCATAATAATTCCAACTGACCTCGCTGAAGGGCATCAAATCGAGTTGCCTCCTGTGAGCCTGCAGTCGGGGCTCTTCTCGTCGGATGTGGGGAGATACCTATACCACCTAATAATAAGACAAAATAAAAAACGTTAACCAAGCAGCATAAAATAAAAAAATGAGTAAAATTACATAATGAAACGAATAAATTGCTTTACATGGAGGCCAATGGCCACTTGATGTCGTCGAAACCGTAATGCCGGAGGAGCGAAAACCGCCAGAAAATCCAGCTCTGCAGCAGATCCAACGACCCTGCCACCTGGACGACATTCCTGTTGGCTGCTCGGCACAGACTCCTGTATAGCCAGGCAAGCGCTGCGGACCCCAGCTGTATCTACCTAGCTCGTCGATGCGCGACAGATAAGGGAGCCAGCGAACGTGAGCCCGAGCTCCAGTCTTGTCCCCGAAAAGACAAGTCGACAGCAGCATCAAGATGTACGCTCTGGCATGCCTGAGGACTAACTTGTCGCTCGCATCCCTAGGGAGAGCTCTGAACCTGCTCTTCAACCATGAGAACGTCACGATGCAAGGATCTCGGTGGCGCTCATCGGGCAGCTCGCCGAACATCTCCACGAACCAGTCCCATCGGGGTCTCCCTGTACCGTCTGGCATCATGTTCTCGAAGTCCCAAAGGCAGCCACTCACAGGCTCGCCATCGATGGGGAGACCCAGCTGGTACGCGACATCCTCGAGTGCGACAGTGCACACGCCCCACGGCATGTGGAACGAATGAGTCTCCGGTTGCCACCTCTCTGTGAAGGCGCCGAGGAGCGGCTCTTCAATCTTGAACCAGCGTTCGGTCAGTCGTGCAACCGGAAGCAGACCTTCCCGCCGCACGAATGACACGACGCGTGGATGTAGGTCCATCGCAATCTGCTGACGGACGCTGATGATACACCTATCATGCTGCGTTGAATAGGAACAAGTATTGAATCAGACTAAATTTAACGAACTTAAATCCATAACTAAATGACAGTGAAATTAATAACAGTTGATGACACCCTAAACCGTAATAGCTAATTTAAACTAATTTGAAACCTAAATTAAATCACCCTAACAAATAAATCACGTCTAATTAACAAATAAATCATATCTAAATTAAATATGTTTAAAAAAAAAAAAACTAACCCCGTTGTGGACGTTATGCGCGACGTGTGAAATCCCATTGAGGCGGTACATCTCCCTCCTGTCTTCCGCGGTAATCTCCCGGATCGATCGCTCCGCCATGAAGAATACCCAAACACTTCTCTCAAACTTTTTTCTCTAACTTCTTTCTAAAAGTCTCTCACTTTCTCTCTCTACAATTCTCACTATCTCAAACCAAATGACCCTGCCACGAATTTTATAGATTTTTTTTCCACCCTGAATCTGTGGCAGGGTACCACGGATCCCGCTTTACAAACTTTAACCCTAAATTCGTGGCAGGGTGCCGCAAATCCAGGACAATGTTTGAAAATTTGTTTTGGATCCGTGGTAGGGTCCAACGGATTCACCAAAACACTACATCATTCCACGGATTCCATAGAAATAGGAAACGGTGTAATCTGATCAATTTTCTGATTTTAGTGTAATCTGATAATATTGGTTTTGGTTTAGTGTATATTGATTTTTTGCCCTAATTAATATTTAATATAATTAAATATATTATAAATTATTGTAAATTACTATATGTTGTATTAAATAGGAATAACTATGATTTTGGTCATAAAGGTTTAACTGAAAAATCAATTTAGTCAAAAACGTATTTTAGGTTAAACATTGGTCACAAACGTTGTAATTTTTTTCAAAATAGATTGATTTACGATTTTACCCCTCACTTTTAAAAACAGACCAATTTTTAAAGAGTCTAGACCGGTGAACCGATTTTTAAGAAATTAAACCATTACCACCATAACCACCATCAATCCACCATAACCACCATCACCACCAAAAATCCACCATCAACACCATCACAACCATTTTAACCATCACCACCATCAACACCATCACCATCACCATCAACACCATCACAACCATTTTAACCATCACCACCATCAACACCATCACCATCACCATCACCATCATTAACATCATCAATCCACCATCACCACCATCAATCCAGCATCAGCATCAACACCATTACAATCAACAGTTAACAACATCAATCCTATTAAGTTCTTAACCAAACAATGTAAAACAGATCCTCCATCTCAATTTTGATCATCATTATCAACACACATTCCTTAATCTTAACTAAAAGAATCCCTAATTTTTAGGTACAAAAATGATAACTTCCCAAAATCCACAAGGCAAATGTGAAAAACACAAAATCAAATCGTATAAACATACAAGATCAGAATGAAACAATGATCAATTTGATCATAGTAAACATCAGATTGCACAATAGAAGCTAGCCCTAATTACGCAAACAAATCCCAGACACTTCAACGTACAAATAAAATTGAAAAATTTTCAATGAACATATATCATGAACCAGCTTCAGATTCTATGCAAAGGAATCAAAATCGATCCTTTCGGGATTAGAAAAAAATCTAAAACCATCGAAAATCACTAAATGAAAAAAGAGGGCGAATTTTACATTTTTGACAAGGATGAAGTTGGCAACGACGACGGTGGCGACTATGTCGCAAAGATGGTGGCAGGACCGGTGACGAGAGCTCTCCTTCCGTTTCACCGTTGTTCTTCGTCTCTCTCTCTGTCCTTCACTTCGTTTCTCTCTCTCTTCACGACGACGGCGCGACGGCTCTCCTTCCGTTTTACCGGCGCCGTCGTCCTTCCCCTTCTCCCTCTCTTCCATTTCTCTTCTCCCTTCCGCCTCTGATCTCTTTTTTCTTCAAGAAAGATGATAAATAAACTCCTTCATCTTCCTTCTAATAATAATAATAATAAAAATAAATAAATAAATGAATATTATTATTATAAAATTGATCCGGTTCGATTTTTAGTGAACCCGACCGGTTTAAATAAAAAAGAAGAAGTTCGTTCAGATAAATTAGTGATATATAAAAGGAAAAGGGGCAAAAATGTCAATTCAGACCATTTTAAAAAAAATTACAACGTTTGTGATTAAATTGATTTTTCAATTAAACCTTTATGACTGAAATCATAGTTATCCTATTAAATATGATAATACCAAACAGATGATATGTTTATGTTATCAATGTCCATAACATCTAGTCCTTTAATATTTCACAAACACAATAATAATAATAATCTTAAAAAAAAATACATATATAATTTGGTGCTCCAAAACTTAAACAACATACATAGATATGTATTTTTCATGCTTCAATAGAATTATAGCAGATTAGATATTAGGGGACTCGAATATTTCTATCATATCCACCCACAGAAAACTAATTAAAAAATCGAACCCAGATTGAAATATTCTTAGGAATTTAATTCTTTGAAATAAATCCTTTAAACCTTTAGGAGATATCCACTAAAAAGATACTTTTATATTTTTAAAATAAATTTAATTTCTTATTCTAAAATCATATATAACCACTTTTTTTTACTTTATATTAAACTAATCAATATCAATATAATAAATAAAATACTAAACAATTATGAATATTCTTCAAACACATATTAAATATGGTTCATAAATATACAAGTAAATTTCATAATCTTTTAATTATATTCTTAATTCTTAAAAAAAGATATGCTCATAATTAATTTGCCTAATTTATATTCTATCTCATTCAAATAGACAACTATCTGCGATATGTGAAATATATAGAATTTCAAAGCAAAAAAGTAAATTGAAAAAGGATGGATTTCAACGTTAAAACATTATTTAAAGATTTTAAAATTAAAAGTTTTGAAGGTTTTTTCATAAAACTTAAAGTTTTCTAAAATAACAATGGATTATTCTTTTACCATTAAAAATTAACTTTAAAATAATGGTTAGGAAAATTCTTCTAAAACAACAAAAACTTGTTATATCTATAAATTAAAAGAAAAAATATGACCATTATTGATTAAAAGATACTATTCGCGTACTAAATATGGTACTCTCGAAGATTGTTGTTATTGATTAATTGTGTGTATAAAATATTTAATTAATAAAACAAAATATTGAAATTAATGAAAATAATCTTAAAAAATTTGAAAGACAAAATACTCCTAAAAATTTAAAAGTTTGACAAAAAAAAATGCTAAGTGAGTAAGAAAAATAAAAATAAAAGTAGAAATAATTGGAGTTTAGTCTTTTTTTTTGGGTTAAATTTTTGTTGGAAATATTCTTAGTTTTTGAATTTTTCAAGACTATTTTTATCTATTTTAAAATCGTTCTTTTAATCATCTTATCTACTCAAACAACAAATATATATACAAATGGTAATTAAAAAAAATACTAATATCAAAATAATTGTGTATTACAAAGGGCGTAAATGTCACGGAGATTGTGATTGATTATTCTTTTTGAACGAAGAAGGGAGGTAGAATACAGAATCAGAGCAGAGGAGGCAAATAAGTGGTGAGTGGTGAGAGAGAAAAGGCCAGAATCGTAATAAAAAGAAAAAGTAAGGGCTAAAAAGTATAAGGCCCAAAAAGAGAGACATTGCTGAAAAGGAGCGACCTTTTTAGCTTGGCCTGTTTCTCCCTCTGCCCAAGTCAGTCCCCACCCTTTCTGCTTCCCACAGAAGAAGTAGAGAACTCACTTTTACTTACTCAGCTACCGGCGCCTTTCTTCTTCTCTTCTTCACCAGCGCCAAAAAAAGCGCTCCCTCCTTCAATCTCTATTTCCTCGACGCGATTCTCGCACCTAAACCGTTTCAACGCACTTCTCACTCTCGGACTCTCTTCTTCCCTATATCCGCATTCGTTCACTTTTCTCCGGTAAGTAAAACCTCTTTCTCTCTCGCTCGCTCTTTTCTCTTCATCGCCTTTGGACTTTGATTCTCCGAATGCTTTTTCTCTTCATCGAAACTCACTGGATCGTTTTTTCTTAGAGCTTCTCTGCCGTTTAACTTGCGTTTCCGTTTTGCAATGCGCGTGATCATGTTCTGCATGTTACATGATCGTGCTCTTGAACGCTGCCTTCGTTGTGTTTGTTGCAATGTGACTTCTCTCTTTGCTCATTACTAATGCTTTCGTTCGGTTCTGATGTTAATCCTTTTTCTTTACCTCTCTGGAATCTTTGTTAATCGGGATTATGGAGTCACCCTGGAATTATGCCATAACAGTCTTGTTCTTGATATAACCAGCTCTGTTGCTACATTGGATTTAATCTTTTGCTGAATGGCATGTTCTGGCATTGGATGTAACATTAATATATATTTGGTACTATGTGTTAGGTGGAGTTTTTTTCTTTGTTGTTGTTGTTTTTTTTTTCGCAGAAAGTATTTTCTCTTAACTGATTATGGACATGGTCAGACACCATACAAAATCTGTCTTAACTCTCTTTAATGGAATTTGGTGTGTCCACATCGATGGTTTCTAATATGATTATTATCTGTTTACAAAAACCTTTTCTATCAATATTTCAATTTCCCATTTTTATGAATATTTTATATTTACATATGGCTTGCATATGAATGTGTTTTTAGTTGGCTGCATTAATATAATAACTAGTCTAAGTATGAATGTGCATTTTTTTAACTCATTTAAGGCTTTTTTGTTGTTGTATTATTGATCTCAATACCTGCACTTGCTGATGAACAGGGTGCTTGAAAGTTTCTGCTTTGTGCAAGGTTACAAGTTCAATGGATGATAATCTCTTCAATGAGCAAGAGGTGCCATCCGCTCGCATAACAGGAATTAAGTTTGGCCTTTTAACTGAAGAAGATATAGTTAAGTATATTCCTGATATTATCTGCATTAACTTTCAATTGTTTTGTGGATTAAGTCGCATATTATCAATCTCAAATCTCTTCTCTTGCCTTGTAATTTATAACTGTGTATTGGATGATAATCAATTTTACCTTTACAGGAGAATGTCTCTGCTTTGGAAATACAAGCAGCTGGGCAGGTTAATTGTTCTGATTTGGGACTTCCAAACCCAACTCATGAGTGCACCACTTGTGGTTCTAAAGATAGAAATTTCTGTGAAGGTGAGGATGCATTTCAGGACAATATGTTTAGAAATTATCATTGTAAGGATACTAGAAAAGACAGTGAAGGATTAATATTGATTTTCAGGCCATTATGGGGTAATTAAATTTAACGTTACCATACCCCATCCGTATTTTCTATCGGAGATTGCACAACTCTTGAACAAAATCTGCCCTGCTTGTAAATCTATTCGAGAAGAATTACGGAACAAGGTCAGCTATGTTTTACTTCTGCCAAATAATACTATAGTTAATTTTGCTTTTTTTAATATCATTTGGATGTAGTTTTAGTTCAAAGAGGTTTATATAATCATAGGGCCATATGGCATAGGTTACTATGTTGAATCAGCTTGGGGATCTAACATCTGTTGTCTTTTTCTATTCGACCTTTGATTTGCTATGAAGGGCAAGAAATTGATTTATCTTTATGTGTTTTTGTTTTGCTAATTTTATTTATTTAGTTCATTTATTTGTTTTAATCATTTAAAAGGGTCTTTGATACTTTGGTTTATTTGATTCTGCTCTCTCTTGCAGACCAACTATTTTCCCATGACTTTTGTATGTGTTCTATTTAAAATATATATAATGCATGTTTCTTTGTTGTTGTTTGGGTTGGCCTGTATGTGATTTCTTTTTTAATTTATTTTTTCGTCCTTATGTGCTTCCTATTGATAGTTAAAGTGTCTTCTTACAGGGTGCTCAATTACTCTTTGGAACCAAACGGTCTAATGGTTGTAAATATTGTTCTGTAAGTTAGTATGGCTTTATTCTCTCCAAGAATCAATTATGGTTTTGGTTTCTTTTTTCTATTCTTCTGTTTTGTTTTGTATTATTCATTGATTCTTGTGCATCAAACAGGGAAATAGTTATCCAAAAATGAAATTTAGAGTTTCGTCTAATGATCTCTTTCGAAGAACTGCAATTATTGTTGAAGTAAATGAGAGGTCTTTAAACTCAAAGAAACATTTGGGACGAAGAGTACCTGAGCAATTTTGGGATTTTATTCCTTCTGATACTCAACAAGAAGAAAGCTGCATAAAACCAAACCGAAGGGTTTTATCACCTTATCAGGTAGCATTCCCCACTTTCACATCTGTTTTTCAATTTTGTATCATTTCCCTTTGGATCCTCGAAATGTTAACCATATTCATATGCCATCTTTGTTAGAAGATTGTCTGTATGATCCAAAATATATATTGTATCATCTTAAAGAGTGGGGCTATTTTTCATTTTAAAAAATAAACTGTTTATTATTGCCTCTAGTGAACTGCTTCTTTGAAGCTTAAACTTGTTTCTTATAAATTTTAGCACAATATTGGGCATATGCAAATATGATAGGTCCAAAGGACATTAATGCAACAATTAGACAGGATACGTGCAACTATATATTATATATCTAATCTAAAATTGTGTTTTATTGCAAAAAAGTAGATGCATAAGCACTAATATTGGGATTCAGATTTTATTTACTTGGTTTTTATTATTGATGTTCTTTGATGTCTTAACATTTTAATAACATTGTTCATATTAATTATGTTTTCTTTGGTATCAAGAAATGCTCTTTAATGTGTTTCTGGAGGGACTGGAAAAGAACTCTTGTTTTCCAAGTCCTCTGAATTTGATATAGCTTTCAAGTATTCTTGAGTCATTTTCACTATCGGCTCATGCTTTTCTGCTGGTTCTATATTATTATTATTTGGCATCTCCCTTTTGATTTCAGGTTCTTTGTTTGCTGAACGATGTTGATGAAGAATTTGTTAAAAAATTTGTTCCGCAAACAGATTTACTTGGTCTTAATTGCTTTCCAGTGACGCCAAATTGTCATCGTGTGACAGAAGTCATGCATGCATTTTCTAATGCAAACCGGTTGAGTTTTGTAAGTAAATTTCTTTTTATCCTTCATTGTGTCTTTAATATGTATATGAGCTTTCAGATATAATCACTTGAGCTCTAGTCTTTAATATAGCACTTTGTCTGGTTAAATGTTTCCAGGACAACAGAACCAGGGCCTGCAAGAAATTAGTTGATTTCCGAGGTACCGCTACTGAGTTAATTTCTCGTGTTTTGGATTGCCTGAGGATCTCTAAGGCAAGATTCTCAACCTTTATTTTTTGTGCCATTATGTCAGATTATGATTTTTTTTTTTCATTTGCTTATGATTGTACTTTCAAATGCAGCTACATCCTGATAAAACACCAGCTAATAGTTTTGCTGATATCCAGCAAAAGAAAAATGCTGAAAATACGTGCAATTCATCTGGTTTAAGATGGATGAAAGATGTGGTTCTTGGGAAACGTAATGATAGCTCATTCCGTACCGTAGTAGTTGGTGATCCAGACCTTGAGCCTGGTGAAATCGGTATACCTTGTCAAATTGCAGAAAGTCTGCTGGTTTCTGAGTATGTGAACAGGCAGAATTTGGAAAAGTTGCTTTATTGTTGTGAGTTACGCTTGATAGAGAAGGGAAACATAAAGGTTCGCAGAAAAGGTAGTCCAGCTGTCCTGTACAAAAAGGAAGAGCTTAAAATAGGAGACATCTTTTATCGGCCCCTTGCTGATGGTGATAAAGTATTGATAAATAGGCCACCTTCCATACATCAACATTCAATGATTGCTCTCTCAGTTAAAGTCCTACCAATATCTTCTGCAGTGTCTATCAACCCGCTTTGTTGTTCCCCATTGCGTGGGGATTTTGATGGTGATTGTCTACATGGGTATATTCCACATTCAGTTGCTGCAAGGGTTGAGCTAAATGAGCTGGTTTCTTTGGATAAGCAATTGATAAACGGGCAAAGTGGTAAAAATCTGCTTTCACTCTCTCAGGATAGCTTGACTGCTGCCCATTTGCTGATGGAAGATGGGGTCCTTTTGAATGTTTACCAAATGCAGCAGCTTCAGATGTTTGGCCCACATAAATTAATACAGCCTGCTATTGTTAAAGCTCCTTCCAGTAATACCTCATTTTGGACTGGCAAGCAATTATTCAGTATGTTGTTGCCTTCTACTCTTGACTATTCTTTTC
>JASCZI010060434.1:115905-136419 GCA_036250425.1 Stylosanthes scabra
GATAAAGAACACATGTTATTGACCAGTAACGCCCAAAACTAATTTCTTCGTCTCGGGTCAGGAGTCATAAATGATAATACTAATAATTTTCTCGAATTTTTGGGGACTACACAGGCTGAAGGGAATGATTAATTGCATTTGCTAATCAAAGGGTATCCATTTGCATGATCGCAATTCGCAAAACGTTAAAAATTTTAGAAAAAAGACAATTCAAAAGTTAATAAAGGTAGGTGATTAATATGATAGTCTAATAGTCTTAGCTAATAAACTTGGCCTTAAATCCACGTGTAAAGGTTATAAATTTAAACAATTATAAAAATATTAATTTTTAAGTTTTAATGTCTCTATTATATATTTATTAAAATACAAAAATGTATAAACTTGCATTAATAATAATCTAACAACACAGGTTAGTGAAGTTCTAATTTTATGTACTGTTAATAATGAAAGCGAATCATATATCAAAAACAGAAAGTTTCCAAAGATTTTCGGGTCAACGTGACAGTGGAAGCCACCATGGAAACTTAGGCTTTGGCTTTGCCCTTTACCTATTGTTATTTTCTATGTGAGAATCTTAACAGAACTAGAACTCAAAAGGTTCAGTGCTGCTAATACCCTTTTTACCCCTTGCATGAAGCCCCACAAGGCCACATCCACTTTTCGTATGGGCTAGCTAACAAGGACTTTGACAGTTTGATGGTATGGTTCTTTTGATGAAATGTCGTATGCTGTTTGTTGTATGGTATAGAGTGGACCAGCCATACAACTTTGCTGTATGGAAAGTGATTTCATAAGAACTGATCCGTGACACATTAACTTTGATCTAATCTAATTCAACGTCTTCATTAATAAATTCGTGACTTTATTCCCAACTTTAATTTACTGGTGTGAAGTAAAATTAAAATTGTGTTATTTTTACACTCGACTGCTTTTTTACCATTAGATGACATCTTATATAATACAGAAATATAAGACTATTTTTGGTGGCAGAATGGTGATTAAGATCGGAAGACTAAGATTCAGTATTTAATTTCATATTTGATTGATAAGTCTTCAAAATTTTGATATTTTTAGTACCTCCAGTTCGGTATCTCGAGTATTTTACTCTAATGTTTGTTACTTTGTTATATATATTCAATAGTAAATAGTCAACAACGTAGTATAAAAGCATTGCTTGAAGTTACCGTCGAGACAAGAAAAGGTTCGGATAATGGAAAAGGGAAATGAAATTCCCCATCCCCGAAGGGACAACTTGGATGGTTGACAATGAAATTCACAATGATAACTTAGTTAACAGTTTCGATGAAATCAATTAGACAAGGAAAGAAATGACAATATAACATAGTGGAATGAATGTGAAAGAAAGAAAATGAACACACCTTGCTTTGGAGGAGAAACATCACAGCCTTGCTACAATGGCTGTTTTCCTTCTCCCTTTCTTGTCTCTGACTCTAATAAGTCTCAAAGTTCCAGTGTCAGTGTTGTGTTTGGATCAAGCCATGACTTGGAAGAAGCCACCTCTTATACTCTTCATCCATATACACAATTCACAAACCATGAGGCCATCCCTTCTTTGCAAGATTCATATGCTAACTTCACCAAAGCATACCCTCCTTTTGGGAACACTTCTGAAGTTGATCGAATTCGTTCCCAAGAATACCCTCACTTGAATCTCTCCAACATTTGTTTTGATTACACCGGACATGGTCTTTTCTCCTATGTTCAGCAGCAGGGGTTCTGTCCCTCAACTTCAGTTGCTTCTTCATCTTCTTGTCCTCCTCCATCTGCCGCGGAACCACCCTTCTTCGATATCTCCCACAAGCCAGTGAATTTGCATACTCAGATACTCCATGGTGGACAGGAATCAGAACTTGAATCCAGAATCAGAGAAAGAATCATGGCATTTATGAATATCTCTGAAGCTGATTACACCATGGTTTTAATTGCCAATGAGGTATCTGCTTTCAAACTTGTGGCCGAATCGTTCCAATTTCAGTCCAATGGAGAGCTCCTAACAGTGTATGATCACAGGAGCGAAGCACTGGAAGCGATGATTGAGGCCTGCAAAGCGCAAGGAGCGCATATCTTATCAGCAGAGTTCTGCTGGCCAAATCTAGGAATTAAGTACAAGAAATTGAAGAAGATGATAATGAGCAAAAGGGATAAGAGAAAGAGAGGCCTATTTGTTTTTCCACTTCACTCAAGAGTTACCGGATCACCATATTCATATGTATGGATGTCTTTGGCTCAAGAAAATGGATGGCATGTATTGGTTGATGCATGTGCATTTGCACCTAAGGAGATGGACACCTTGGGTCTAAGCATTTTCAAACCTGATTTTCTGATTTGTTCATTTCACAAAGTTTATGGTGCAAATCCAGCAGGTTTTGGGTGCTTATTTGTCAAGAAATCCAGTGTTTCTACCATAAAAGATTCAGCCAAGAATCCTACAAGTCTAGGAATTATAAGCCTCTCTCCAGCATTTCGACAAACAGATGAGCTACAAGAAGAGTTGCAAAGTGAAAATCCCCCACCACATGAGATTGAAGAAGTAGTTTCTGTTTCTCCAAATCAGAAGGGTTCACAGTCATCATCAGAAATTGTGGAGTTACCCACATCCATTGAATCAACCTCATCTAGAAGAGGATTAAGTTCAGTGAATGAAATAGAATGCAAAGGATTGGAGCATGCAGATTCAGTGGGGCTAATACAAATTAGTTGCAGGGCTAAGTATCTGATCAATTGGCTGGTTAATGCAATGATGAGTCTGCAACATCCACATGATCCTCAAACTGGGGTTCCCCTAATTAGAATCTATGGACCAAACATAAATGCACACCGTGGACCAGCAGTGGCATTCAATGTGTTTGATTGGAAAGGAGAAAAGGTTGATCCTTTTATTGTGCAGAAGCTAGCAGACAGGAACAACATCTCTCTGAGCAGTGCAGTTTTGCAGAAAGTAAGGTTCTTTGACAAGAACGAGGAGGAGAGAGAGATGGGTATAGAGAGCAGAGTGTGTGAGGTGAAAGGGTTGGGGCAATGTGGTAATAATAATCATATTAAGACAGAGAGAGAAAGAAATGAGTGTGGGATAAGTGTGGTGACAGCTGCACTTGGTTTCTTAACAAACTTTGAGGATGTATATAGGCTTTGGGCATTTCTTTCAAGGTTCTTGGATGCAGATTTTGTGGAGAAAGAAAGATGGAGATACATGGCTCTTAATCAGACTACTATTGATATATGATTATGAATTTTGTTTGTTGCCTTTAGCTCATTACATATCAGCATTTTTTCATTACATTATGATTATGATTATTACCTTGGATACTTGAATAGTCAATTATCTACTTTTAGTTTAGCAATGTCTTAGTTTACATTGCAGGTAGGTTTTGTTAAAAAAACCAGCTAGTATACCTATTTTCTTTTTTGTATTTGCAAATTACAGCACTTATATTCAATAATTAAAAATAAATATATATATTTTTTTAGCTTTCAAAGGTATTCCATGTATAAAACTTTTTAAGAGTGGATGTTAAATAAACTATCAATCTGGGAAAGCTTTTTATTTTTGGGACTTGCCAGTTCTAGGCTTCTAGTCATGGTCTCAATTTTTCACTTTTGGTCGAATAACATTCTCCCAATGGAATGGATATTAAAATTAAGAGGAGTGTTAGATATATAAATCCAAATAAATATTGTTTCCAACTAAATTCAATCAAGTAGGCTCTAACTTAACAAAAACCATAATTAGCTTAAATTTTACCTCAAAAAAAAATTATTTTATACTATAAATAATTATGCCATAATTGTCTCTTATGATTTTTTTCTTGGTCATTTTTTTATTTTTGGGACAACACCCTCACACACACATCCCATCCCTTTTCCATGGGTTCCATATGTCAACTTCCTAGTCATAGCTAGGATTCCAACCCGGTGCATTTTTAGGCAAGGCATACATATACACCACTGAACCAAGCCTCGCAATGCTTTGGTTTACTTTTCTTGGTCACTTTTGATTGTGGTTGAACTATTCCAATATTTGTGGTTAAATTGGATAAGAAAGAGAACAAAGTGAGAAATTTTGAAACCCACAAATCATATGGTGAGAAGCTTGGATAATAAAACTAGATTAGGGGCCCAATCGTACTGATCTTTCCCAGTCCAATGGAAATGGAAACTGACGTTAGAACGTAGATGAATAAGTCCAAAAAACAGAAGAACTTAGATGAATTTTCTTTTAAATTTTCCATGAGCATATATACAGGGAAAAAAAAAGTTGAAAAACAATAAATTCTATATGCGACACATGACACTTTCTTTTATTATTATTGGGAAAAATGATAAAATAGACATTTATGAAATATACAATAATTTTTGACTTTCGAATAAATGATGCACAAGTTTGACTCAGTAGATCATAAGACACTATTTTTTTTTTTATTTCTCTTCTGGCACATTTATTCTCTATTTTCATATTCTGACTCTCTTTTTCTTTTTTTTTTCCCTCTACAATAGGAAGAATGTTAGGAGGATAAATGAGGAAGAGCAGTTTTTGGAGGGAGAATTGGTTACAGAGCTTGGACAGATGTCAAAGGATCCGCTTATTACGGATCACAAAAGAGAGCACTAGGAGAATTGTTTAGAAAGGGGAAAAAGAGCAAGGCAGATCATTATGGAAAATATGGTATCTCTCATCACTCTCTACATTCTTTCTTCTCAGTCTTCTCTATTCTTCCGCCCTTCTTCTAATCTCATTCCTTAACTTCTTTTCTGCATCAGGTCATGGAGCTCTGATTACTCCTTATAGTTGGAATTATACTTCACACTATACATATTCATTTCATTAGTTCATTACTCTGATTTCATAGTTTTTATCACAGATACCTTATTCTTTCATTGTTCATATCATCTACTGTTGAACTGCGATTTGTATTTGGTTGATTCATTATATATACCACAGTCCTATTTTCATTCAGATCTACATCTAACACCCTATCAATTGGTGCTTTCATTCACCATGGCTGAGAACACTCGAGTGAAGAGTTTGGAAGCCGAGCTCAAACGTTTAGGTCAGCGAATCGATGAAGTCCAGGATGAGAATCGCGCTGAAAGAGCAAGAGCCACTGAGGCCACGAACTTGAAGCTCGATTCCCTCCAATCTTCATTGACGCAACTCCTCCAGGACCAATCTCGTACTCGTTCATGGTCGCTAACTCTCTCCCATGGTTCGAACTCTGGCAGGGGTGTTGACAGTGTGAATCGTATGGCTCAACATAGTAGGATGAAATTTGACCTTCCCAAATTTGACGGCACAGATGCTTTGGGATGGATCTTCTCCCTAGACTAGTACTTCGAATTTTTAAGGGTTCCAGAAGAGGAACAAATCGTAATTGCTGCAATCCATATGACGGGTTCTGCTATACCATGGTTTCAAATGTCACAAAGGTCAGCTCAGTTTCACTCCTGGTCCCAGCTGAAGAGAGCAATAGAGATCGAATTTGGCCCCTCATTGTTTGAGTCACCACGTGAGCTTCTCTTCAAATTGCATCAAACTGGTACTGTGAGTGAATTTTATTTTGCTTTTGTTGCTTTAGCGAACCGCACGAATATTGAGACTCCTGAGGCATTGCGTGATTGTTTTATTAGTAGACTGAAGCCTGAAATTAGGCATGAGGTGAAGGCTCTGTGCCCTCCGTCCCTCATGAGAGCGGTTTCCCTAGCTAGGCTATATGAAGAGAGATTGGAATGGATGCAGCAACTTAAGGAGGAGATTGCTGCTGATCCTCATTGGAGTGGGCTCTTGGAGAAGTGCTTGACTCATTCACAACAGGATCTGAATTACTCTTGCAACAATGGATTCTTGTTATGGAGAAACCGTTTGTTGGTTCCACCCAATAGCAGCCTCATATCACAGATTCTGCATGAATATCATGATGGTATCATGGGTGGTCATGCCGGTATTGCCAAAACAGTGGAGAGAATCGACTCTACATTTTATTGGCCTAATATGCAGAAGACAATTAGGGGTTATGTGCTGCAATGTTGTACTTGCCAGCAAGCCAAACATGAGACTAAGGCCCCGGCTGGTTTACTTCATCCCTTGCCGATTCCTTCTCAGGTGTGGGAGGCAATCTCAATGGATTTTATTACAGCTCTGCCCAATTCCAATGGCTTCTCGGTTATTTTAGTAGTGGTGGACAAGTTGACCAAATATGGCCATTTCTTGCCATTGAAACATGATTTCAGTAGTAAATTTGTTGCTGAGGTGTTTATTAAGAACATTGTTAAGCTACACGATTTTCCCAAGTCTATTGTGTCTGACAGAGACAAAGTTTTCATGGGAAAATTCTAGCAACGTCTATTTAGGCTACAAGGTACTCAATTAGCTATGAGTTCGGCTTATCACCCGCAGACAGATGGTCAGAGTGAAGTGCTGAATCGCACACTGGAGATGTATCTGAGATGTTTCTGCTTTGACAATCCAAAGAAGTGGTTAGAGATGCTTCCTTGAGCTGAAATCTGATATAACTCCTCTTGGCATAGCAGTATCAAGATGACTCCCTTCAAGGCGCTTTATGGAAGAGACCCTCCTTCTCTAATCTGCTATGAATTTTGTCCAAATGATAAGCCTTCATTACAAGTGATGCTGCAAGACCGAGATCAATTATTGGATGACTTGAAGCATAATTTGGACCGCTCCGAACAGTTCATGAAACACTTTGCTGATAAGACTCGGAGGCATGTTGAGTTCTCGGAGGGAGATTTTGTGCTGGTGAAACTCCAACCTTATTGCCAACACTCGGTTGCATTGCGTAAGCATCAGAAATTAGCTCTAAGGTACTTTGGTCCATTTCGTATTGTTCGTAAGCTTAGTGCAGTGGCTTATCAGCTAGATCTTCCTCCTACTGCTCGCATACACAATGTGTTTCACATCTCAGTTCTCAAGCTGTTTAGATGAGCATAGGACCAACCATATCTGCCCCTACCTATAACCGCTATTGATCAGGGCTCTGTGTTGGAACCAACCCAAATTCTATCTCAGCGGTCTATTATGAAAAATGGCAATGCTTCAAAACAGGTTCAGGTGTTGTGGGGTCACGGGGAAGCAGATGAAACTACTTGGGAATATATTGCCCAGTTTCTTCGTCTTTATCCTAAATTCAACCTTGAGGACAAGGTTGCTCTTGATGGGGAGTGTAATGTTAGGAGGATAAATGAGGAAGAGCAGTTTTTGGAGGGAGAATTGGTTACAGAGCTTGGACAGATGTCAAAGGATTCACTTATTATGGATCACAAAAGAGAGCACTAGGAGAATTGTTTAGAAAGGGAAAAAAGAGCAAGGCAAATCATTATGGAAAATATGGTATCCCTCATCACTCTCTACATTCTCTCTTCTCGGTCTTCTCTATTCTTTTGCCCTTCTTCTAATCTCCTTCCTTAACTTCTTTTCTGCATTAGGTCATGAAGCTCTGATTACTCCTTATAGCTGGAATTATACTTCACACTATTCATATTCATTTCATTAGTTCATTACTCTGATTTCATAGCTTTTATCACAGATACCTTATTCTTTCATTGTTCATATCATCTACTGCTGAACTGCGATTTGTATTTGGTTGATTCATTATATATACCATAGTCCTATTTTCATTCAGATCTACATCTAACACCCTATCAAAGAATTAAACTTAGAAAAAGTATCATTGTACCCTTTATTCGAAGGAATATATTTCATAAACATCAAAGAAATATATTTCTACAATTTTTAAAAGTTAAGTGACACTTTTATCCTTTACCCTTATTATTAATGCACAAAAAATCATTATTAATAATGTAAGAGATAAGAATCGATATTTTCAAAAGACATAATCTTCATACATAGAAACATATGAAATAAACCTTTCAAAAAAAAGAAATATATGAAATAAATTATCAATGTATATACCAAATATAAGAAATAAATATGTTTAAGCTAATAAGGTACTGTATGTGAACAAATCATGTAAAAAAATGACTTTAATGTTAACAAATCATGTACACAACAATGGCTGTTTCACTCGTGTAGAGCGAGGGAGGTGAGGGCAAATAAATAATAATTTTTGTGCACGAATTAATAATCTGGCAAAGATTATGTTATAAATATTTTTATTGGAAATGTGAATCGCGAGGCTGGGAGCATATTCTAACCTGCGACTTGTTCAGCGGGCCGGGGTTGAACGGGTGACGGCTTGCTTAACTTTTCTTATTTATTATATATTAATAATTATTTTTCTTAACAAATACTATAAAAAAAGTTTAAGTGGATTTCAATTACGTAATTGATATAACTTCAGTAAAACCAATATTAAGGTACCAATTTTAAAGCATTAATAAAAGTGTCTCGTTCATGGATTATGACGACTCTAATCTTTTGTTTATCAAATTAATAATAAATTTAAGTTTGATACACAATTGTATAATTATATTTGTTTTTTTTAAGATTAATTATGAAACCAATTTAAAATAAAATAATTTTTATTTATGTGATATTCTTAATTAGGTGTAAAATATTTTTATTAACACTGCATCAAAATTAAATTAATTAATAATTAGCACAGTACACAACTTAATTGATAATATGTGACATGGTTGCATGCACACTAAGGCAAGAATAGTTTATATGTAATATGTTACAATGATTTAAAAGTCAAGTCACTCACGGATACACCCCTTCCATTACTTATCTTAACATCAATGGCGTCACCCTAAACTAGGTTGCCAGTTGCCACAAGACAAAGCCAAATCCATAACATACATACATGTATACAGCTATATATGATGCAATAATCCTCCGCTATATTTTATTCATTGTGATTATTACGATGAATAAAAGATTGAATTCCATAAAAACATATCTCTCAACACTCATATTTTATAGACACTACAAAAATGCCCTTTATTTTATTCGTATATATATGAATTTTGATTTGAATAAAAGAAGGAAGAAATTAAAATCTTACATTCTTACGTCCTCTCCATTTCATTCATCTTTGGAATGAATTGAATAGAGTGCATGCTCTCTAGCAAAAATAAATGTTTTTAATCGAATGGTAGGCCTTGTTACCATGTATATATATGGTAATTTGGAAGCATGGCACGTGAGATTGATGAAAAGTGGAAGAAGATGCATGAATATGATGGCCCGCATAGACATGGCAACATCACATGGTTTATAAAGTTGAATAATAATTAAGCATACCATGGCTTCTCTCTTTCTTTTCTGTCCTAATTATACTTAATTATAAGTATTATTACTATATATTAACTATAAACAAAGCCTTTCAAGTTTCAACAGAGTTACTATAAATTCATTGGACCATCTCTAATAGGATGTTTTTTAGGTATTAATTTTTATTAAAATGATAAATGAACTGAGTTGATATTGAATCATGCATTGAAAGGAATAGGAAAAATGATACCGGTATTACTAAGTTGATATCGTATCACTTTAAAGGAATATCAATTAGGATGTGTCATGTGTATCACTCATTAAATGTAAGTTAATTAAATAATATTATGTGAGATCCAAATTATATTAAATTAAAACTAAGTATTGGAATAATAAATCTCATATTTATCTCAAATTATATATAATTCCACAAATACTTACATGACATTTTGTAAAATTTAAAATAAATTTAAAATTAATACTACCATTAGAGATGCTACGAGATTCACTATATAAAGTTTAAAACTATATATATATATACTTGCACAGACCGATCACTGCTGCATGCTTACAAAATTCACGTGTTGCCCACCTGTACCCCCTCATATATATGTCCAAGCAGGTTAAATATGATTATGTAATCTATCTTACCGATCTAATTAATTAATAATTGGGTGAATTGCGTTAACCAGACATATATCACATTTATTTTCTTTTCTTTTGGGGAGAGATCGTATTATTCACGTACTATATGCATAAAATAAATAACCTATACGGTTACCAACCCAAAGGAAGGGACGGTGATAAGTATATAAGAATTAGGAAGGAGGTTTAAATTAAAGTTTAAACTCTTCGTTATATTTACCTTTCTAAAAGGAAGTCTTAAAATATCCAATTCAAGAAAAATTATGTACAACTTCCACCGTACTGCCATTCATTTATTAAAATTTAATAGGTTTGGTGGCGAGAAATTGATAATTTGATGAAGGGTTTTTGTCGAGGAATTAATTTTGTTAATCAACAGCTAACTGATAAAATGGTGAATGAACAAATATTAGTGGTTTTAATTGTTATTTTAAAAAGGGTAAATATTTATTATCTGATTTTTTTTAGATGAGACTCGAACTTAAGACCTCTTATAATAAAAAGTGATAATATCGTATGAATTATAACTCATAGACTTATTCCTGATTATTTGTTCAGAAAAAACTACTTTCTGATTTTTGTATATTTAATTAATAATGACGTGAGATATGTACATAGAAGAGGAGTTAAAAGGAAAGCGAAAACAAAAAAATAATCATATAAAATTTAAAATAATAGTGCCAGATAATTAATAGAATATCAGCTAATAAAAGAATACAACATTAAAAAAATTACGTGAAAATTGATCATCTGAAATAATAAAAAAATAATCATCTAAAATGGTAGAAGACAGATTATAAAAAATAACAAAAAATATTATTGATCATTCAAAATAATAATACTAGCTCAATGATCATAATAAATAAAATTATTAACTGATTTTTGGTTTAAAAAATATTAGCTACCGGATATCAATATTTTCTCAATTTTGAAATTAAGATAAACAATATTAAAAGATGGTGATACTCAAATACAATTACCTTCATGTGAAATTGCTTACTAATCAACTTTAGATGAATTGATATGTTTGACCAAAATATAGTTTAATGATTTCAAATAACAGCTTCATATGAATTCAACCGCACCTGAGTTACTGTTAGATTTTAACTACAAAAATATCAATTATTTTTTATTCTGTTTTTCTTATTTATTTACATTTTTTTTTCAAATTTTAAATTTTATAGGATTATTTTTGTAGTTTAAACTTTTTATTATTATTTTTGCCAATTTAGAAATATTGTATGATTATTTTATTGGTCTACTAAAAAAAAATTTTAGATAATTAATAAAAATTCAGTCAATATTAATAAATAATTTAAATTGAATATTATATTTTTTTAAATTTTAAATATTTTATTTATTTAAAAATATAAAATTAACCAATAATTATTTTAAATTTTAAATATTCTATCAATTTAATTATAATATTTTATAAATAATAATTACAGTTATTTTATTTTTTATTAGTTGATTTATTAATTAAAAAATTATTAGTCGCAAATATCTTTGCTTAAAAAAAAAAAAGAGAAGGGATTTGTATTATTGCGATAAAAAGGAGGGAGGGGGTAAAAGGGAAGTGAGCAGTGTTGGTGAAAAAAGGAGAAGGGAAAGAGAGGGCGTGCTTTGTATTTGTCGCACAGTTGAGCACACGAAATATGCATTTTTTATTTTTATTTTATTTTAAATTTTGAGGAAAAAAGGAAGCATAGCAAAGCTCAGGTCTTGGAGGCTTGGAGGTGGAGTTTGAGTTTTTGAGTTGGTTGTTAGTTGTCTTACTAATTCGGAGTAATTCCCTCTATAAATATTGTTTCCATTTACACACATGTGACACCCAACACTCTTCACTCTTCACACCTCATAACTCTGCTCCTACTCTCTCTCCCTTTCTCTCTCTCTCTCTCTGGATCCATCGAGCACAGATGGCTAAGGATGTGGGCATTCTCGCCATGGATATCTACTTCCCTCCCACCTGCGTTCAACAGGTCGCACTCTTAATATCACCATAATCGAATCTCTTTTTAGTTTCCATTTTCTTCACATACAATGATATATGGTGGTTACATGATGCAGGAAGCATTGGAGGCTCATGATGGTGCCAGTAAAGGCAAATACACCATTGGACTTGGTCAAGACTGCATGGCATTCTGCACTGAGGTTGAAGATGTCATCTCCATGAGGTCTACTATTTTAGATTTTAGATGCTCAAATAAATGCTCAATAACTCAGTTTCCTCCTAACACTAATTAGTAATTATTGCATCTTCAGTTTGACAGTTGTTACTTCTCTTCTTGACAAGTATGGGATTGATCCTAAACAAATTGGTCGCTTGGAAGTAGGCAGTGAGACTGTCATTGACAAGAGCAAATCCATCAAGACATTTCTTATGCAGATTTTTGAGGTATTCTTCTCCCATCTTAATTCTAAATTCATCAAGCAATGTTTCTAGTGCAATAATCAATTAACTGTTTGGAATGAACAGAAACATGGAAATACTGACATAGAAGGGGTTGATTCGACTAACGCATGCTATGGAGGAACTGCTGCTTTGTTCAATTGTGTCAACTGGGTGGAGAGCAGTTCATGGGATGGACGCTATGGACTTGTTGTCTGCACTGACAGTGCTGTAAGATAATTTCCTAATCACTACCATTGCATTTGGAATTTTGGACTATAGATGCTATACAGTTGGGGTTATTCTCTGGCATGTGAAATGGATATTTTATTTTTCAGGTCTACGCCGAAGGACCTGCTCGTCCTACTGGAGGAGCTGCTGCTATTGCCATGCTTATTGGTCCTGATGCTCCCATTGCATTTGAAAGCAAATTGAGGGCAAGCCACATGTCTCATGCTTATGATTTTTACAAGCCTAATCTTGCTAGTGAATATCCTGTAAGCTTTTTAAACTCTTTTCATTTTTACCTTTGCTATCATGTTATTTGAAAGATGATTTTAATTTTGTTTCTTATTATTGTGATAATTAGATTATCCTTAAAAATTCATTGCAATAATACACTTAATAATTTCTCTTGTAGGTTGTTGATGGCAAACTTTCTCAAACTTGTTACCTTATGGCTCTTGATTCATGCTATAAACAACTCAGTCACAAGTAAGTGACGAATTTTATTTCTAATGGTCTCTAGATTTTGTATGCATAGGCCATAGGATTTACAATTTCTGTTATCAAAATGTTAATAACTAACAATCACCCAACTCTATTTATTTCCAGATATGAGAAGCTCAATGAGAAGCCGTTTTCTCTTTCTGATGCTGAATACTTTGTATTTCACTCTCCTTATAATAAGGTAGGCAGGTAGCTTAGACATCTCACATCTATACATTCGTATCTTATATTGGCTTTCTTTCGGTATCACGTTGGTATATCTGCCTAAATTGATAGGTACACAATCTATATGATAAATATGTTTGACATTTTTCCTTGTTAAAACTTTTCTCTTTTGCAGCTTGTGCAGAAAAGTTTTGCTCGTTTGTTGTTCAATGACTTCGTAAGGGATCCCAGGTCCTCTTCATTTCTCTCCCTTAAAAAGGCTTGTTTTATTTCCTTTCCCTTAATCTACAAGTGTTCTGAAATTAAATTTGAATATGATTACAGTTCTGTGGATGAAGCTTCTCAGCAAAAACTAGAACCTTATGCAAATTTATCTGGTGATGAGAGCTACCAAAGCCGAGATCTTGAAAAGGTCTGAGTCTATTTCTAAGCAACAGCAGTTTCATTTTCATCTTCAATTAATTCATGATTACTTTCCTTGGTAGTTTTTTGCCTTGGGGTTGGATATATAGAATAGCAATGTGTGAATTACATTTACCGAATGGAAAATTTTCTCTGATGAAGATCAATATCATTGACTTGCAGGCTTCTCAACAAGTTGCAAAGCCTCTATTCGATGCCAAGGTGCAACCAACTACTTTGATACCAAAGGAAGTTGGCAACATGTACACCGCATCTATATATGCAGCATTTGCATCCCTTATTCACAACAGAAACAGCACGTTGGTGAGCAAATATTCTAACCCCTAAAGAGAAATTAATTAGTGACATTGGTCAAACTAACTGACCAGTGAAAGCCTACTTCAGTTTCTACTTTTAAATCATAAATACTTAAGCTTTATAATTTTCAGGCAGGTAAGAGGGTCATATTATTTTCCTACGGGAGTGGCCTAACAGCCACAATGTTTTCTTTGCAATTACGCGATGCTGGACATCCATTTAGCTTATCAAACATTGCTGAAGTAATGGATGTTGCTGGAAAATTGAAGTCAAGGCATGAGGTACGGATTCATAAACATTTAGTTGGGTTGAAGTAGAAACAATTCTCCTTTTTTTTAAGTCTTGTCACGTGCTATATGCTATGACAACTGAATTTGCAATCGATGATTTTGTGTTTGTTAATTTGTTTTCCATTTATGCAGTTTCCTCCAGAGAAATTCGTTGAAACCTTGAAGCTAAATGAGCATAGATATGGTGCTAAGGAGTTTGTGACAAGCAAGGACACCAGCCTATTATCTCCAGGGACATTCTATCTCACTGAAGTGGACTCCATGTATCGCAGATTCTATGCAAAGAAAGCTATTGAAAATGGTTTCGCTCCCACATCTAACGGTGTCGTTGCCAACGGTCACTGATATTGAAAACAGATTAAAAGCCTTTGCACTAAATGTCTGAATGAAGAATTCAACTTATCTTTAGAACAAAAGAAGGGGTATTTATTTTTATTGTTTGCAACTTTGCATTACTTTTGTAAGGAAGGTAAATGGTTCCAGTCATGGCAAACGTTGAGTCTTGTTAGTTCAAATGTTGTATCCTTTTTAGATGCGTAGTTACTATAAAGTCTTAATAATTCTATCATTTTCCATATTTTTTCCCCTCCCTCCTTTGGGTTATTTTAATGTTTAGTGAGACAGAGTATTCTGATTTTTATGAATTCAAAATAATAAGCATATATGTGACTTACTAAACTATTCGTCGTTATTGGATTCCAATAACTAGTTAATTGAGAAGATACTCATGAATATAAAATGATCAATACATTATTATATATATTGATACACGGGATAAAAAAGGAAAAAAAAAAAAAAACGAAATCCAGTTGTTCATCTCTTTTGGGTGCCGGAAATTTGTGAGTCAAAGAAGCAATTTGCATTTTGCAGCAACAAATGGTGTCTATGGTGCATTTTCTTTAAGGGAGTCAAGCAATGTAGGCGATAATAGCTGATCTTGTGGCAGATTTAGAGGGCGTAAGCAAGAGCATGAATCAAAGAGAATACGAAGAACCAGTGAGATGAAAGAACAACATCAAGAGAGGTGAGGAAAATGAGTTCAACTAACTAAATTTTTTTAAAAATCAATATTAGCTACTTTTTTTTAATTAATTTTTTATTTTAAGTAAATCTTATATTTTAGACATTAAATTTTAATTCTAAATCTTATATAAAATGAAATTTAAATTTTTTGACTGATATTGATTAATTAAAAATTAGTTATATATAGATAGATTTTTCACTATATTTTCTAACACAACATATTAATAACTAATCTGCCTATATTTATCCATGAGAAAAGCCTACCATCAACAACTTTAATTTCATATAACAAACCAAACAGCTTAATGTACGGATATCAAATAATATATCTATAAGTTAGATAGATTTAATGATTAATTTTATCATTTCACATTTTTTATGTATACATGCATTGAAGATCAATCTTTTACATTCATACCGAAAAGGACACCTTATATTTTTAAGCACACTTTAACTATGGTGTTTTTTTTTTTTGGTTACAACTTTAATTGTGTTATTTGAAACTCTAAGATCGACATTAATAGAGTCAATTTAGTCGACTCTATATATTATCTTGATGACCAAAAAAAAAACGAGATCTATTATTCTTTTTTAGCTTGAACGTATAAAAAAAAATGAAAGTATGGAATATACTCTCAGATTAGATCGGCACACGTTATGGTTGATCAACATACATTTGCATAATAAAAATGTGGAACAGAGCATGCTAATCGATTCATTCATTCATTCATTCTATCAAAGTATAAAGCAAGTCGCGACTAGTTTATTGATGATGAATAATAATTGAGAATAGAGAATACAAAAAAAGAAGATATGCATCCATATTAATGCAAACAATGCAAAGCGAATTGACGATTCATCAAGTTGAAGGTGCAGGGACCTTGGTGTTAGGCTGGAAAACATACTTAATAAGTGAGTCCTTAATGGACAAGAGTTGAGGGAACTCTTTCTTCAACTTGGAGGCATCAAGCTCGTTGTTGCTCCTTGGGGCAACAATCACCTTGGCCTGTTCCTCCAATGTGAAGTTCTTCCAAGTGAAGCTTGGATCAACATAGTCCCTGTACATCTCAAGAATCTCGTTGTGGCTAACCACTCCAGGGTTCGTGAAGTTCCATATCCCAGTCAGATCCCTCTTCGCCATCTCTATCGAGATCGGGAGTAGTTCGTCCAGTATTGTCATGGAATTCGGGATGTCAACTACCTTCTCGTAACGCGTTATCTTCGTTATGAAGTTCCGTGGGTTGCTCAGATCGGATGAGATTGGCATCCTCACTCTCAACGTGCACACATTCTCGTAGTTCCGCAGCAGATCTTCCACCTACCACAAAAAAAAAAAAGAAACTCAGAATATTCTATTATATTTCCAGTACAATTAACTTAACGTGAAGTTGTCGCTTTAAACCCATTAGATCACACTTTTAATAAGCAGCTTCACATAAAACTCGATCTGATCTGAAACTGAAACTGAAATATACCATGGCTTTGGTCTTGGAATAGAAGGATCCGATGAAGTTGGGGGTGTCTTCCTCCTTGAAGCCGACGCCGGATCCGAGGGTGTGGAGGGAGTCGTACTCGAAGATGCAGCCGGTGGCGTAGTTGATGAGAATGAGGCCCTTCTCGCGGCACACGTCGGCAAGGGTGAGGGTGCCGACCACGTTCGTGCGGATGGTCTCCACCTTGTGAGACTCGCACCAGTCCACATTGGGCCTGCCGGTCACGCCGGCAGCATTGAAGACGTGGCTGGGGTTGACAGCGGCAATGTCAGCCTCCAGAGAGGAGCGGTTCTCGAGGCGGCCAGAGCCATAAACGAAGGGGATGTTTTGGGCTTCACAGAGCTTGCCGAGGAGGCCGCCAATCCAGCCGGTGCGGCCGTAAATCAAGAACTTGAGTTGCCTGTCACCGGCGCGGCCGTTAGCTGGTAAGCCCATGGTGTCGGAACTTGGAATGAATTGAATGAAAGAATGGGCAAATAAAAATGTGTTAATGTGGTTGGCTGTTTCTTCTCTTTACTCTGTTTCTATGCATATTTATATGAGACTTGGAGTGGACAATTCCTGTTATTTTCCTTTTTGGACATGGACAGCACGACGGTGATTATAAAAACATTACTATCTTCCTTTTTTTTAATATATAAAAAATTAAATTTTGATGCAATATTAAAAAATTGTGCCATGGATCTTGTGTGATTATCATAATATATAATTAAATGACTAGGCTTTTGATCTCATTCTTTAGTATATAACACGCATGGCAAATAATGACCAATAACTCATTTAAATTTTTTAAAAACTAAATATACTGATGCATTATTTTTAAGAATTATTAATGCATAAATGTTATGTAAACATGGTGATGTTAAAAATAGACAACTATTTTATAGAAACTAAAAAATTACTTATTAAAAAAAAACGATTGATCTTCGTTCTGAAATCTGAACCCATCAACCATTTACTTCTATCAAGTGCAGTGATAGATAAACACCATTCTATATTTCTTGGCTTGCGATAATTAAACGGTAATTTAGCTGTCGGACTTTAAATTATGAAAATAAGTTCCGTGAAACGTGTATTTGGTGTTTGATGGTTCTTATTTTGCTGTCACTGCTTTAAAAGTCTTTCATGGTGAATCAAGAAGAAAGGAAAGCAGTCAAGCTCATATGCAAGAGAGATTATTATGGTAGATGTTATGTTTCTGTAACCTATATATGCCGTGCCGATTAAATATTTGAGGAATGTACCATGAGCAAATAAAATAAATAAATTGTTAAATGATAAAATACTTTCAATATTTACATTGACCTGTTGACTTTTTTTATTGTAGTCTATATTTTGGTATAAACTACATCAACTTGTGATGAATTTTATATAGGTAACTATTTTTAGTTTGTTGTAGTAATTTTCTTAACTTAAAAACTAAATTACATCTTTACTCTTATCAATAGCAGTTTTTTTTTCTTTTTCCCTCCTGTAGTTACATAGATACCAATAATTCTATCAAGCTGAGAGATTTTATCCATGAGATATTCTTTTTAAGTACATCATCATACATACTTTTCGCCTTTATTCATTTTAGGGGAAAAAATACTATCAACAACCAGGAAAATCGTTTGTCCATGTCAAAAAGCAAAAGTTATCCAAACATTGTGCAATTTGGTTATTCTTTCGCTTTGGCTTTCTTATATAAATATTCTCTTAAATCACAGTGTGATGATGTTAGGTGGGAATTATTCACATGTGACAGGCATGTCCATCTCTTGAAAAAAATGAAACAAAATAAAATAAAATAGCGCGTTAAGGAGCCAGCCAGCCAGGACATCAAGATCCAAACGATAATGTAATATATTAAGTGAAATTAACTGTTTAGTACAGATCTGAACAAAACCAATAGTTCAGTTTGAAATTTTCGTCCATTAAGTTATCGTTTAGAGGCAATGGATTAATTATATCTGGCAAAATTGTCCTTTCTTTGAGTAAACCATATGCATTAGAAGAATCAAGTAATAATGCTACTGTGAAACTTGTTGTGGAATGTAGATAGATCATAGATGTACGTATTCTCACATGGAAGCAAAGCAAAAAGTTCTGAAGTAGAATTAGATCAATTCTGTTTACAATCATTGTCGTGTATAATGGTGAAGCTTGCTTGTATTGCGATCATTCTTTATCATTTTTGTAAATTTCACGCTTTTGATTTTTACCTAATTTTCTTTATTGTTGGACATAGTATCAGAGCCTTCATGATAGGATCAGATGGTGAGATTTTCTTGCAGTAGGGTGAAGTTGCCGGTTATGTTGCCACCAAGATCAGGGAATGTTTCCGAGCCAGGAAGGGATCTTACATTGCCCTTTGAATCAACATGAACAGGGTACTTCAACAGATGGCTCTTCATTTCGGTTACTTCATCAGCTGCAAACTGTCTCCAGTTATTCTCACTCAATGATCTTACACGTCTCACGCATTCGAGGCTCTCTGGATGCTCGAAACAAGCTTCCAATCCTCCAATATGCTCCTTCCACAATGACATTCTGTAGCCATGCACCTGGCCACGGGGTTTAGACCGGTTTGTTGCACTGGTATGATGAGGCTGATATGCTCCCATTGCTATCTCTGTGTCTCTGGTGCCTTCCATTGATCTCTGGTTTATGTTTGCAGAACCCAGCAACACATACTCATCATCCACGATCATTCCTTTTGAATGAACATAAATCATGAATCTCCTGTTCTTTTTGGCCAGTGCCTGGATTACACATTCACAGTGTGTTATGGTATAACATTTGATAAGCAAAAGAATGACTAATGAGAAAGAGACATTACCTGAGGAGTGTTTTCACTGCTATGATTTGCAATATCTTCATTTTCAGGGATCTCACGATTGCCAAGGCAAAAGAAATTCAAGTAGTCTTGTGGTTCATACTCATTGTCAAGCCCAGCCTCTTGCAAGGCCTTGTAAATCGTTTCATACATCATTTGCATTGTTTTGAACTGCCAAAAGTCAGCATGTCTATGTGAGATAAACACATGTTGCAGTTACATTCTGTTGAGTAAAGGAAGCTTACCTGCCAAAACAGAATCCGCTGAGTAGTTGCACCTGTGGCTATACCTTCAGGCCACATAGGAATAACAATATACACACAAAATTTCTCATGGTGTTTGATTTTGTTAGCTATCTTTAGTGCAAGTTCCATTGGAATTAAGTTGTTTGCACCTGCAAAATAATGGTGGAAAAATTTTGTGTAAGAAATAAAAGGACTTCTCTATATCCCTACTAATTGTATAATTCTAGAGAACAGATCCTTTAATTAACTGCTTATTACTCACCAAGGTCTTTGTGAGAATCCCAATTATATGATGATCCAAGAAAGTATTGGTTCTCAATATATATGAAATTTTGGGCAGATCTGATTGCCTTGACATATGCAGAATGTATGCTCATGTCTATCATTACATTCTTTCCACAAACCAAGTTCTGTGCAATGAAGTAATAATCATTGTCAGCTCACTCATCCTCAAAAGCCAAAGCTAAATTTTTCAGCAGATAAAGAAAGTCACATGCCAGATAATAATAATATTATTTCTCACCCTTCTTATAGCATCATTAGGTTCCTTGGGAAATCCTTTCACAGAATTGGAATCAATTGAACGGAAGACCTTAAATTAGAGGAATGAAATGAACAATCAGTAGGATCACTAGTATGTACACTGATAATGGAGGAAATATTTTTCAATCAATTATTAGTACCTGAACATGCCAAGTCTCACGGTTATGTTCACCATCAAGGCTAGTTACTTCATCAATCCCAAGAATGTCTGAGATTCTATCAATTTTCAGTAATGAATCATCA
>JASCZI010060434.1:136429-148300 GCA_036250425.1 Stylosanthes scabra
CCTACTCATTTTTATTGCCCTTAACCAACGCTCCTCAAAATTGGTCAGGATGTCATATGCTGCTGGACCATCAATTCTTGAGTGCAAATCATGCCATGGTTCTCTTGGACACCCAGTAACAGGCCCCTGCTTATTACACAGTACACAAATTAAAAGATGGAAGATGCTAATGAACATTATTATATATCATTGATTGGAATGGAAAATCAATGGAAAAGGGATGATATTATATACCTTAAAGTTAGGATTATGAAAGTCATCTTTGTGAGTTGTCTTCAAAGTCCTAAAGAGAGAATGTTCTGGTGTATCATATCTTCCAACACATAAATCAAGTCCTCCTATGAAAGCTACAATCTTTCTTTTATGGTGCCCTGCATCAGCATCCACAATGACAGTCTTTTGGTGATGAGTATAGATCGTCCCAGCTTCCTAAAAGAAAAAATAGCAATTAAGCATGAGGTAGGTAAAAAGCTACCACTTCTGTTAAATGAATTCATCATGTTACTTTGTATATGAACATATGGTACTTTTTGCTGACCTGTGTTTTGAGCAAACTATGTCCTTTTCCACCAGATCTTGGGCAAAGAAGCACTCGTACGGAGGAGTGCTTGAAGAAATGGCGGGTGTCCTCATCATGAGTGTCCATTAGTCCAACCTACATAACATAATAATGTGAAGATAGTGTTAAGCAACTAGTTACAGACTTACAGTACATGGTATCATCTGATGCACATAAAGTAATCAATTACTGATTTATTTTATTAAATCCTACACAGTTATAAAACATGATTGCAATGCAAGTTTGCAACTAATATGGAAGCTCTCAAATCATGTATCTCAATAATACCTATCCGTTAACAGCTAAACTTTGATGAAAAAAATCAAGACAGCACAAAAATCAAAATGGCTTATGCTTCTATGATACTTTTAAGTTTTAATATATGTAAATAACTGTCCAAAACCAGCAAGGCATGGCAAAAATCTTGATTAAAACAACAACAACATCATCATCCGCAGCAGCAAGCAGAATCATCAATAAGAATTACAAAGCTTAATTAATTGAAGTTTAGTCTGTTACCGTTTTCTGACCAAGGAAGCTATTAGAAGTAGGATCATCCCACACAAGGAGCAAAACTCTGACACCTTCCTGTGATTTGGCTTTGAGAAGTTCACCTAAAGTGCAAGCCTTTCCATCACCTCTAGTACCTCTAATCAAAGCAACATTGTAGTAAACAGACCAACCAACAATATACACCAATCTACGTGCCTCACTTATTGCATCAAATATGTCATCCCAACAATTGTTAAGGAAACCTTCATGAACATGAGCATCCTGATACAGTGTAACTCTTCCACCCTTTCTAAGAGGAAAGTAAGTGTCTGGGACCCCTTCATAATTAGGACCAGCACCTACACCATTACCATAAAGGGCAACCTTATCAACATGTGTGTACTGAATTGACAAATTCAACACTGCTCCATGCTTACAAGGCTTCCCACTAGCATTAAGGATAGGGAAAACGCCTTCAACTTTTGTACCATGTAATAACCTTTCCACTGGGATCCCAACTGCACCTATGATCTGTGACCCCACGAAATCACTGTCCTTGACAACGAAGTGAACCTCTGCAGCATGATGAGCAACAGGGGCATTGAAATGCTGCATCCAAACAGGGTTCTCAGAGTTTCTGATGACAAAAGTTCTGGCTATTACAGCACCTGAGACAGACACTGTCACATATGGATCACTGGTGGATAAGTTCTGTGACACGTGGCCTTCGATTTTGCCTCCGAGTTTGTTAGGGAGCATGGAAAGCATGCCTCCAAGTTTGTTGCTGAAGGTGTCCATGTTGGGAAGGTTCTTGGCCTCGTGGATCCATATCTCCAAGTTGCCATGTAAGAGGAAAATGGGCAAAGAGGTTGAAGAAGTTGGAAATGGAAGAAATTGGTGGGGCTGTCCGTGGTGTGAGCCTCCAAAGGATGGAGTTTCACCGTACACCAAATGAGACATGTTTTGGAGTTGCTAAAATTACAGGAATTGGGAAGAAGGAAGAATGCGGAGGGTATAGATATTGCAATGCAAGACGAGTGTTTGACTTTGATGGATGGAGTAAAGGAAAGTCAACGGGTGGAAAGTGGAAACAGCAAATGGAAATGCGAATTGGGAATGGAAATGGAGGAGAAACCAACAACATGATTGAGAAAAAGTCTAGTCTTTCAGCACAACGGATTAGAAACGTTATTTGAAAGTTCAAATGTCTAGACGAATCAGAACAAGTCTGATATCAAGGCTTTATTTATTTATTTATTTATTTTGCTTCTTTCTTCACCAGCTTTGGAGAAAATGATTTATCTTTATACTTTTTTACAATTTAACAAAATATTAATTTTTAATTTTTTTTTAGTAAATTAAACCAAATATTTTTAAGCGCGAAACGTATAAGTAACCAATAATTTTTTAACTAATAAATCAACCAACAAAAAATAGAACATCAAAAACTACTTAATCATTCACCCCTTCATATTGAAAATAGTTTTTCTTTTTTTCTTTTATAAATAAATAAAAAAAATACGTGTTAAAGTAGCCATATTGATAATTCTTCTTAATAATTCTATTTTTAATGTTTATTGTTTTAATTATTTTATTTTTTTCTTCACAAAATCTAAAAAAAAAAAATAGAAAACACTAGAATTAAAAACTCATCCAACGTATAATTACTCGGTCACTAGCGAGAGAAATTCACCATTTTTAATTAATGCAGGTATCGAACCCGGGTCCTTTGGATTTTGAGACCAAGCTCGCAACCGCTTGGACCGAGGGAGACCTGCGCTTTCTTTTGTTTTTTAATTTGCTCATGATCAACGGAAACTCTGAGAGAAAGGAACTAGAGAAAGGGATGTGAGGTCGTAATTGGGCTTCTTTTTTTTGTGAAGGACATTGCAGATATCCCATAGTATGTATATTTTGTCAGCCCACCAGTCACATACAACCCACAAACTTCCTTAAAATATGCTTTAAACATTCTAAGGTCAAAAACCAAAATAAAAAAACCAGGGTTTTATTTGGGCCTAAGTGTTTCATATAGGTCAATTTTAACAAATTTTTGTTTGAGTAGCCTTGGAGTAGTCTTTTTGAATTAGCCCATCGTTAAAAAACCAAATGATTTCACACAAAAAAAATTTCCTTCTATATTAATTGTACATGATATTTTTTTTTATAATTTTATTTCGTTGTTATATTATATCACAAATTGATTACACTTGCACATGATGTCTTTAATTTACTTAATTATTTTGTTGTAATCTTTTGTCATGAAAATAATAATGATTGCATAAGTGCTTCTTACAATATTTTTTAGAACATACTAATATATTTGTGGATAATTAACTATGTAGGTCTTAAAAAAAAACTATGTAGGTATTAGTTAACTAGTTCGCCATTAATAGATAATGATTAGCTCATGAACTAACGTAAACAGTAGAACGTTAATTATTGCTAAACCAATGACAAATTGAAGGCTTAAAGGTCACTTTTTGTCTTTGATTGATGATGGATGTATCATTAGCATGGATGGTGTATATATATAATTATAAAATCATAATCATAATGGAAATAAAATTGTTGATCAGCTGGTCAATCTCATCATCCATCAGAAACTTGGCAAACAATTTACAATGCCAAGTTAACAAGAAAGAAATGAACGAAGACGACAAAAAGCTAAGGCTTCAAGATGGCATATCCATGAAGAAAGTCCAGAAATAGCTAGTAGTGAGCAGCTCTTAGATTGATATGATAGTAGCTATCTTAGATTAAACGTACATCTCCTGAATCTGTCTTGAATCCCTTACATTCTATCACCAATCAGCAACAATATGAGCATATAAATAAACAAATAATAAGTACTAATTAGCTTCTAGCTAGCTCAGAATTCAGAAAATAGAAATCTACCTTTTGCGCTTGGACTTGAGGGAGGTAACTGATTGAGAGTTGCTGTGCCAATTGCGTTTTCTTTGGTTGATGAACCAATTGTTGATTTGCTTGAGCTGCAACCCTGTCTCTTCCACTAGTTTTGCCTTGTCATCTTCCTGAATAATGCATATGCATATATATTAATTATTAATTAAGCAATGAATGATGATGAGAGTGATGATGAGAATGAGATGCATACAGTTGGGTAAGGCCACTTAGCATGCTGCTGCCACCAGTTCTTCAAGACAGAAGTGGTATCACCGGGTAATTTGCCAGCTCTACGTTTCCTGAGGATTTCTTCCCTAACATCTTCAATCCTTGACTTGAATCCCTGCTTCAGCTCAATCTTCAGTTCTTGACGGACTCTTTCCATGAGTGACCTTTCTGATTCAGTTGGGAGTAAGGGACCAAATCCCATCATGTCATCACCACCACCACCACCACTTGACTGGTCCAAACAGAAATCCATCTGAAATTCATCTTCATCATCTGACATTGTTGCCCCACTCCCTTCTCCCAAGCTCACTCCTGACATGGTCCATCATCAAATCAATTTTATATTATTGCTTTCTTCTTATTATAAAGTATGTTATATAAATCATCATCGTCTCCATTCATAGTATATATTGAAGTACTTTATTATCATCCTTACAAAATTTGTCTGCACATCTATATCATACATAATTACATAACATATATCATATACTACTCCTACATTCAGTATATCATACTCTAGGTCACATTAGGCATTGACTAGGCCAACATAACATTTATTTTCACCTAAAGTGGGTTGCACCGAAAAGGACAGTTGAACGTCCTCTTCATGCCTAGCTAATTAATAGTAATTATATTGCATCAATAATTATGAGCTGCATATATAGTTTCATAGCTTATATTTCTTTCTTTTTTTTAAACCAAGCATTTATAATAATATGTACATAAGAAATTATTTGAAGCAAAAGATCAAAGATATATATCGAACTGGAGATACAATAATAGATAAGAAATCTGTTGTAAGTTATCAATAACAAATTTTGTTCAAATTCTCCATGAAAGAAATGGAATTGGCTCTTCTGATGGGAAGGGGATAATATAAAAATAGTACTGACAAGTCATGGAAAGTGCAGAGTAAAACTTTTCCCCCTTAGTTCACCCCTCTGATTTTTCTTCTGAGTTTCGAGCACATTTTCAGTTTATGACTAAGATATATATTTAATATTTAATAATAAAAAATTTGAGTAAAGCACTAGTGTTGATTGTTTCGCTGAGAACCTGAAGGCTATGTACATGGTTCAATGTGCATATATGTGATAGCTCCAAGCCTCCAACGGTATTAATGAACTGAATACTTCGGGTACTGTCAACATTTGTCAACAACCAACTGCATGCTTAAACAACTTATTATAACTAATGCTAACTAACTAACAGATAGATTAATCCTAACAGCCTGAAAACTCTTTTTGAAGAAACTAATTAGAGTCATATATAAGATTTTCCAAAATAAATAAAGGTCTTTTTTCCCCTCTTGAATCAAATATCAAGACTAATTTCTTGAAAATTATAAAAACTAAGTTTGTTTTTTTTTTCTTTTTAAATAACTGAATTTTCTATATATAGCTTAAATGTTGATAACTTGATGTAATTTTCTATAAATGAATAAGGTATTTATTTGGAAAAGAAAAAACAAAATGTAGATAGTAGCTTGAGGCCTTCACCTAATAATGCAGAAAAGTTTATTTGTTTTGTTTTGCATTGGTGGTACATAAGAAAGCCCGGTGGTTAGAAGTTGGAAGGCATGAGGTATCTTAGCACCAACTAGTATGATTTAATCGGAATAAATTAAAGCATGGTTATGGGAAAGCTAAGGGCGGGTTGCAGTGGATAGAGATAAGAATATTCTATTCATCGTACATGCATACACACAAATCAGAAAGAAAGGCTGATTTGTGATTTGACAAGATGCCTTTACATTTTTGGGATTATCTCTTCATCAACAACACACACACAACTTCCATTTCATCCCACCACTCTTTACTGTTCCACTCTAAGTCCTTACTGTTTCCTAACAGCCTTTTAATCATTGATTCCCATCTTCTCCTTCTTTGTCCGTCCCATTATTTATTTATTTATTTATTATGTATGTGTTTCTGTTTCATCACTTGCATGCCTATTTATATATATTTTATAAACTAAATAATCAACACAATTATATCAAGTAGTAATAAGAGTTCCTTTTAAGGCGTGATGAGAAGGAGTAGGAAAAGGGGTAAAAGTAAAACAAACTCTGATCTCCCACCAAACTAACTAACTAACTAACTATTTTCCATTGGTTGCAAAGAAAGAAAGAAAGAAAGAAGATGAGAAAAAGCGTACCGGTGAGAGCTTGCAAGGTATTTTCAATGTCACGGCAGGCCATGACGGCCTCGACGGCGTGGACTCTGACATGCTGCTGAAGCTGCTCTTTGAAAGTACACAAAACGATCAAGTATTGTGCCTGCGATTAGGAATGAACAAGATCGAAGAATATTTAATACATAAATATAATATTATTGGTTGATTAATTAGATAGGAAGCTAAGGGAATATTAATTACGAGGAAATTATCAAGGTCTTGACGGTCGTGAGGGGAGAGAGAGTGAGTGTGTTGAGAGACGTATGAGCGGAGAACATGGTGTGACTGTGAGAGCTGTGCTTCTATGAGAGGAAGCTGGTCTATCGGTGTTGCCACTCTCAGGCATGCCACGTGTGCTGCCAGAACCTGCTCGTACAGCGGGTGTGTTGCTATCTCCGCCTTCAGCTGTCGTTGCTGGTGGTCGCCGGCTGAAGACATGTCTCCTCCTCCCAAGGCGGCCCCCATCATACCCAAGCTTGGCTGTTCTTGCATCATTACTTGATGAGAGATGGATTGAGAGAGGAGAAGTGTGATAATAATAATAAAGGTAGGGATGGAAAAGGTGTTGGAAGATAGAGAAAGAAAGAAAAGAGATTGAGAAGTAAGTATGAGAGAAAAAAGCTGCGTAATTGTGTTGAGGTTGAGGACCACTCTATGTTTATGTATATGCTGCTGCTATACGTGTATCGTATCGTATCATTATATAAGAAAGAGAAAGAGAGAGAGAGAAGTTTGGCAGAGATGGATGGGATTATATATATAGGAAAGTAGTCTGTGTCTGTGTGTGTCTGTGTCTCAGAGATGAGAGAGAGAGAGAGAGAGTTGGTGGTGATGTTGGTTTGCGGTGAGGTGTGTGTGTGTATAATATAGGGATCTGAGACACACAACTTTCTGCACCACTTCTGATGGGAACAAAGATCTTACATACACATAGAAAAGAGGAACCAGCATAAGCATTTAAAACTCATTTCTTATTTGCGTGTGAGAGATACAACAAGCTAAGAGCCAACACACTATGCTGCGCTGAATCATTACTATCAAACCCCATACAACACTCACCCTCACGCCTCTAAATTTTAATTAACAATCAAAATACCTCCTGACATCTTCTATCTCTTTTTCTTCTTCCATTTAATTCCTTATTAGGACTATGTACTGTCATATTACTATAATAATAATTTTATTTATATAAAATCAATCTCTAATATATAATATATATTAAAATATAAAATACATATATAATTTAATTATTTTTGATATATATTTTATATTCTAATATATATTATATATTAATAACTCTTTAGGTGATTATTTCTCAATTTGAATTATTGGATGACCTTAAGTTATTAAGTGCCTTAATTATTTGATTGGCAAAGATAACCATAATTTTATTGTTATCGGTTCGGTTGGCTTATCACCTATCCGTATAAATTAATTTTGCACATGGTTTACGCTCATATACGCGTTAAGCATTGTTGGTTGGTTCTCCTCCTCTGCTCACTCTAGGATTATTCATTGTTCCTATTCCTTTGCTACTGACCTCTTAGCCAATTATAGCTAAACTACAACGATATTTTTAGTTAGTTAGGTAATGCTACGTGTAATAAACTTTTTTAGATTTAACTTATATAATATTTACCACTTTTGTATTATAAAATGAATTTAATTTTGATGTATGAGTTATATAAAAAAATTACATGCCATTAAAATTATCTTAATAGAAATAATTATTTTTTATATATAATTAGTCCATCAAAATTCAAATCTATATTAAATTCATAACACAGTGACATTGTCATCTACTATGTTGTTATTGATTATACTAAATGTAGGCACTGAAAAATTAGGCTTAGAGAGAAGCATTAATTCAAGTATGAAACGGGGCGGACCAACTTAATGTCTACTAAATGCAACAATCGTTAGTTGTACCAAAAAGAAAAAAACAAAGCACTTAATAGTATAATTTAATGTTTTATTTATAAAATAAGAAAGAGAAAGTTTTGGGAGTCAACATTAAGGAGTCCATAGAGTCAATATTAATTTTTCTTCTTTTCTCTTTCATCTTTTACCATCTATTATTTTCTTAATTATACTTATGGACTCCCTAACATTGACTCCCTAACATTGACTCCCTAGCATTACTTAAAAATATAATGTTTTAAGTATACGCAACCCGAAAATATAAATGCTTCCAATTCCAAGCGGTAGGTTGAACCAAAAATTGTATATGGGGAGAAAATTAAAATTAAAATTAATTGGGAAATAAATCTCAACCAAATGGAGTGCTCCACTAATCAAAAGAAGATAAAGATATATACCCTTTTGTCACCAACCTTTATTTATGTTTTAATTTTGTTAGTAGCTCTGTATAAAGTCGGCTAAAGGTTGAGCTGTCAGTGTTTCTTCTCATTGTTGGAATGGTGCTAACTATACTTTTCACCTTCCATGCTCTCTCTTTACCTGTTTTGCTAATATTCCTTTTTCTACTTTTTATATTTTTCCCTGTCTTATCTATTATCTATTATTTTCCTTATAGGAAGTGTATCCATACCGTTAATATTAACTGAGAGGGTGGATTGTTGGAATCAAAGCATGAAAGGGGAAATGTATCTCCACTGCTTAGTTAGCTTGCATAGCAACCAGCTGTTTGTTCAAACTGAAACTCACCACCTACTATGAAATATGAAACTAAAAGAGATATATATATATATATAGATTAATTAATTAATTAATTGGTGAGTCAAATCCAAATCAAATTTGTCAGTTCCACCCACTAAAGATATGTAATCTTTTCTGATGTGAAACACTGAAACTTGTGATCCATGATTTCTCCATCTCTAACCGCACATATATGCATCAATAAATAAATAAAATACATTATATAAGTTTAAAAACATGTTATCAACGATTGGATATATATAGGCTATATGAAATAATGTTACGGAACCAATGTTAGGAGATAAAAAAAAAGTAATGAGTGTAATTAAAAAAATAATAAATGGTAAAAGGATAAAAAAATGAAAAATAAAATTAAGTTCCAATTGTTTTCGATCAAAACTTTTTCAGACTATATATAGAACGGTTAATAATAATAATGATAATGATAATCATAATAATATAATAGTAAAGTAAGTAAATGTGTAATATAATATCACGGTTACAAGGCTTATAATATCTATCTTATCATATGCAATTCAGTTGAAAAAATGTTACAACAAATATAAGAAGGGAGAAATCAAAACACAAAAGAGAAAAAAAACCATAAAATGATAAATCAATATCTATAATGTAATTCTCTTTACTGGGAAAGGGTATGTTAATTAGTTAGTTAAATATGGAATATGAGATAATAATAATAAGATGAAAGTTGAAAGGGAAAACTAATAAAGGATACGGATAGAGGTGGCTTTAGCCTTTAGGTAGGCTGTGGTTGAATGAACCCTATAAATAAAATAAAAATAGAATACATAAAGCAACTGGGTATGAATGGGGGCAAAAAATTCATAAAAATCTGAAATGAATATTCTTTCCGCTCTGTTCTTGATTACTTTTGTTTGAAGAGTACGTGTTGCGTTGAAAACAAGGAAGGAAGCTAAGCATTTTATCCAAGAATTTCACGAATAGAAAGCCTCCAAGCAACATCTCTTATTTGTCCCCATATGTTATTTCCATTTCACCTTCAAATCATCGGATAAACAAAATATCTAACTTTTTATTTTTTGTTTTTTTTTTCTAGTTTAATATAAATAAAAATATTAAGTTTCTCAGATTTGTTTTCTTGTATTATTTTTTGTTAATATTTAGTTAATATTCTTTATAAAATATAACAGGTTAATAAACTAAAAAAATAAAAATACTATTTACACATTGAAATTAATCATCATATATTTATATATTTTATATAAAGATATATATATAATTTAAATCATTTATAATGTGTATTTATAATAATGACTGATTTTACTATACTCATCACATAAAAAAAAAATTCTTGAAAAATAAAAACTTGAAACTTTATTTTGTTAAATGTAATATTAAGTTAAAAATGAAAAGAGCAAAATATGAGCTCCTATAACAGTAGCACAAAAACAAAAGAGATACCAAGATCCATGGAAATAACAATCGACATCAAAGAAAGCAGCCATTCTTATTGGTTGTAAAATCTACCACCACAATCAACAAGTCTCCAGGCCACAATGGATCTCCGGATGCACAAAATTGATCAATGTTGAAGATTCAATTCATTAATGTGAGATAGCTAGCTAGCTAGGTAGGATACAAAATGATGTTATATGAAATTCACTTGATGCATATCGTTAAAATTTGGAAGAGGAAAGTGACTCATTTACACAATACTATCAGTATCAGCATCGGTATCAACAGCTTGAGAAAAGAAAATTAATGGCAGGAAGAAATCAGAGCCCTGGTGATGAATGGTAGGTCCAGCACTATATCTATCTATCTATCTATCTATCTATCTATATTCCACGTGATCTTTTCCCCAAGTTTTTCACTTTCCCGTTTGCATATAACAATTCATCATGTCCATTTCTAGCTATGAGATTGTACAAGATTCAAAAAACGAGACTGCAAATAAATGTTGACTTTATATTAAACAATTAATATATGCAACTTTTTTACACTCATCAAGTCATTCTTACTTGTTAGGGTTTTCACTTTTCCATTAATAATTATTGTATTCTATTGTATTCAATCATGGGATTAAGAAGCAGGATTTGGGGGCATGAAATAGCAATAGATTGACATACAAGTCCATGATTTGAGATTGAGTGATATATGATAATAACTGCATTATATTATTGGTAGGTCCATTATGTAGTTCATGATATATAAGAACTTGTATCTGTGTGAAGAAAAAAAAAAGCCTAAATGTGGCAAATAATACATCCTTTGCGAGCTTAATTCATTCATGAGAAAAATAACGGAGTTGGAATTTACAATTCCTTGTTTTACTCCTAATGTTCTGACAAAAGAGGATTACAGGTAAGGGGTATCACCTTTATCTATTTCCCTTTCAGTTTAGAGCAATAAATAAACAAGCATACACATGTGTATGCACTACAAAAAAGTCGTTTGTTACCGTCGGACTTACCGTCGGATTTTATCTGAAAATTCGACGGCTGGATGTTTTTCGTCGGATTTTCCGTCGGAAAGGTACCCGACGGTAAACTGCTCGACGCAAATGATTTTCCGTCGGATTCTCGTTGTCCGACGCAAATTTTCGTCGGATCAATCCGACGCAAAACGTCAAAAAAAATTATGAGTTGAGCTTACCCTTTTCCGTCGGACTACAATCCGACGCAAATTTATCCCACGCAATATCCGACGGAAAGTCCGACAGTAATATGACTAGTGAGTGATGGATAATCCGACGGTAAATCTTACGGAAATAGACATAGGATTTTGAAAATGTGTAGCTTAAATATACACATACTATTCCAAAATAACACACCTAATTCGGACAATCCAAACAGCAAATAGCATAAATC
>JASCZI010060434.1:153659-171158 GCA_036250425.1 Stylosanthes scabra
CCTTAAAGTTGCTGGTCATAAATATGGTATCACCATTGACCTGAAAAAAAGTACAACAACAACTTAGTTTTGGAAGTTTAATAACAACCTTACTGTTACTTGTTCACAATAGTGAAGAAAAAGCAAGAAATATATCCTTAACATCAGACATCAGTTCATCGAAAAGAATAAGAACTATACGACCATACGTAAGAAGACATATAAAGTCATTCCAATGGAATAATACACATCCAAAAGACAACAGCACGATTCTGACTGATCTTTCAGTACCCAAGAAGCTCAAATCACCAAGCATGCACTATTCAAGTTTTCGGGATGTAGTTCAGAATACATATGAACACAATACACAGCTCCCACCAATATCAGCATATGATGATGAGGAAAAAATCATTAAAAAATTACTATTAAGGTAACTGGGTGAGTAAGGATCATTCATCATATAGAAATAATGTCTTACCTCGTTCAATTTTTCCCACACCAGATCAGGTTGATTTATGTAACCTTGGTCTGTAGCTAGAAGATACAGCTCTCCTTCAAACTGTGAATATTAGTGAAAACTTCAGGACTGTAAAGTAAGACTATGCAAGTAAGAGAACCAACAATTCCCACCACCCCTTATCAATGATGGAGGTGGCAGTTTAAGACAGGAATAGAAAAACAAGCCTTTTTACCGACCTTAAACATGGTGCTGAAATGATTGTTTCGGAAAAAAACACATAATTCACGTTCTTTGAGACCATCTTGTAAACAGAAAAGGCTGCAAAGCATTTATTATAATTTATCATTTTTAAAATCTAAAAAGGAAAGTTCCTCAATAATCAATGTATCAATGAGAAGAAAATTACTGATAACTAGTTCAGATTATTTAAACCAAGAGGTCAGCATACCCATAAAATGTCAATTGGCTGGCAGTATTCCTCATGAAACTCTTGATCAGTTCTCCTAAGTTCATAAAAGGGGGGAAAATTAAAAAATATATATATTAAAGACAATAATACAAATTATGTTAAAGTGATATTCTTATCACAAACCTTGTTGTGGAGTAATTTCATCCTTAGCTCTTAGATCAGGGCCAGATAAGGTGCTTTTGTCAGCCTGTTCAGCAAGAACCACCTCACCTTCATATACAGGTTCATGATCCTCAAAATTTCCAGTTCTTGTATCCAACACACATTCCTCTCCTTCATATATGGGTTCACTCCCATCAACACTTGAAGTCAATACTTCAGAAGCATCAGTTTGATTATATCTGACACTAGACGAATCTGTATTCGTATGGTTAATGGATACATATGACAATCCTGTTGCATCAGGTCCTTGAGGTTCATCTGCAACTTCATGACCCATAGTTTTAAGAGGGGATTGGTCATCAACTTCTGCACACCCTTCGGAGTTCTTTTCAGAAGAAACAACAGCTGCACTCTCATTTTGAACCAATGCATCAACACTGTTCTTCTCAATCACATCATTCTGGGCAGTAGACTCTTTAGGTCCCACTGAAGCTAACTGATGAAGGTCATTAATAGTATCTGGCTTTAAAGAAGAGTTAGCTGTTTCTACCTGAGTAAACATAGAAGATGTTTGTTCATTTCTGTCTTTACCAGAAGCAGAGCAAGCATCAGATAAGGAACACTCTAGCTCATGGAAGTTGTTGTTTACAGTGCCAGTGCTCTTTTCTAACTTATCACCACAATCCACAACTATGTTCTCATCCATACTGATAGAAATAGGTTCTACATTTATATGACCTACAACAGGATCGCTTATCGAAACTTTAGAATCAGCCTCAGACAGCTTCAAAGCTCTTAACAATTCCGCCTCTTCTTCAATATCCCCTTTTCTTGGTAATTGATCAGAAACAGAATTGGGAGGATCGTCAAATGATCTGGTTTTTGATAAACTGGGAGAAGGAACTCCAAGAGCAGCAGTTGTTGCAGCAACAAAATCAACGCCATCTTCTTCTGGATTAGTTTTATGTTGAACTTCCATGTTTAATGTTTCGAGAGAAACAAGTTCTCCCATAAGAGCATTATAGGATTTCGATCCTATTGCATTTGCAGTATCACAATCCTGGTTGACAAGCACACCAAGATTTGAAAGGGAAAAAGAAAAATCATAAGAATAAGAAATCAACCTTGCATGCTTATCCAGACACAAAAAGCTAACATCTTAATAAGTATTAAGATGCAGAATCAAGAAAGAACATTCTCATTTTAAAATTTACCATAAACAACACTTGATCAATGGTTGAATAGCCCAAGGCCTTATAAATCCCCTATCAGAATCCCATACTTCTGATGTGGAACTCAAGTCTCATACCTTGCCTAACAACTAGCGTAGGGAAAAAAAAAAACGCTAGAGCCAACAATGATGTGGGCGAGATGAATTTAAGATACAGTTCAAAGAAGCCACTCCAGAGTAGTTTCAACTTTTAGGGAACTATGTCATTTTGCAATCTGATATATAAATCCGACTTCAAAATGCTTACCAATGTAAATATTCATTTCCATGTCTCTATTTGATGGTGTTAATAAAAGGGTTTCAAGAGACACTTTTAAACCAAAAAGCACAATAGTATTGTCGTGGTGGAATGAGTATGAAGGTTTGAAGGTGAACAAAATACCTGAGGATCAACTATCCAGCCATGATACAGAGGGATGTCCAGCAGATCAAATATGGCACACTCCGGGGTGAACTCAAAATCACCTATTCTGCAATTAATATGCAATCTTTTGTTAGAACTATTAATTGATTATGAATGCAACACAACTGCCAACGGTTCTAGCAAAACAGACCTCCTAAATTTTATATTCACATCAATTCCAGTAGCAAGCCTAGGGAGTAAATCAATTGCATCAGCAATGTTTTGCTGTTGATTTTCAACATACCCTGCGTCTTTGTTCTATAAGACAACAATAAAAAACGTTGTCAACTCAAGTTACAACAAATAGAGCCAATTCCACCAAAAATAAAAGAAAGAAACTCTTACATTCACATTACTATTGGAGTCAATTAATCGCTCTGCAACCAACGACAGCAATTTCTCCTGTGAGACTTCAGAAATATCTGGACTCAAATTTATGTTGTTTCTTAGCAGAAGAACATTACCTGCAGCAAAACAATATAAAACAATAAGCAATAAATACTATACCTTCAAACAAGAAATGCCACATAAACATAGTGAGTAGCCCCCTCTAAACTGCAAAACACTATGCATGGCGTTTGCATTAACATCTAAGAGAGATTCAGCTTATTGCAAATCTTAGAGTTTCCCAGTAGTGCCGTAATACAAAGGGATAAGTACACAATGCAAAAGGTAACATGAAGAGAATACTTCTGTGCAATTATGTGACAGGTACAAGGCTACACATAAAGGGGGTCAAAGAACATATCTTACACCAATGATATGCTTTTAGTCGTTTATAATTATTTTATTTTCTTCAATTTCACTTGTGGTAATTGTTAGTCTCTGCAACATGACAGAGAAGAATTTTGATGGAAGATTTGAGAATATCATATGGAAATTGGTCAAATGGAGATGGCAATTCTGTTAAAATGCATGGGCAGTGCAGAGCAAGAAATTAAGGCATCATGTATCAAAGATATGAAATCTTAATAGATTTGAAGCCGGTATATCTTAAGAAACTAACACAGTATTTCTCTAACAATAAAAATACGCAAAAAGGAGAATTGCGCAAATAATATATTTCATTTCTAGACCATTATCTTTGCTGTACTCTCAATCTAATATATATGGAACAGAAGATGTACACTAATGCAGTAAAAACAAAGATAAAAACGTGAAAGGCTAAGACCTAAGGGAGACATATGAGGAACCAACTCTCCCACTCTTTGCTTATGCAGCTAGGTACTTAGAAGAAGGCACATACTTATATCTCTAGCCAGTTATATAAACACAAAGGGCATCTCGAGAAGCAGTAAATCCGAAATGGCTGGAGTTATTCCCTAATTTGGCATAGCATAACTGATACTATGGTAATAACCATTAATGTGAATAACAGAAACCAAAATTGAGAAGTTGATGCATGAAGCAACGAGATATGAGAGTGGTGGGTGAATGATAATGTGAATGATTATGGAATAAGATAAAGGCAATAAAGAAAGAAGATAATTGAGCTAATCCATATAGCGATTAAAATTAGAGGAATTAAATTTCTTAAGAAATAAGGAAGTGGAAACCCTAAGAGAGAGAGAGAGAGAGAGAGGGACTGACAGATAGCGAGGAGAGGGCAGGGGCCATTGTCATTTTGGAGGATGATTGGCGTTGTGCGTCCAAGGAACTGGATCGTCTTTGTTCTGTGGGAGCACTCTTTCACTTGCTCCTGCTGCGGCTGTGGCTGTGGCTGTGGCTGCGGGGGCGGCGGCGGGTGTTGTTGGTCGTGATGATCGGTTTGTTGGTCGGTAGGGAGAGAGGGGGAAGAAGGCGATGATGATGCCATTTGATTTGATGCGATGCGATGCGATGCGAAGAGAACAAGTGAAAGTCTGCGAAGAGGAATAATAAGAAGGATGATGGATGGCCTTTTTGGTATTATGCCTATGTTATTATGTATCCACAAAGAAACAAAAGGAACAAAGACGGAGTAAGTAAACAGAGAATTAAGCCAATTAGGATGACAAAATATATATGCCACTCGGTAGTAAAGCTTCTCCCTCCCCCGCTCTCGACGTAATTGTCAATGCCCACTATAATATGCTTTCTCTTTTTCAAAAGAACATTAATATTTTACGGAAGAAGGTTAAGTCTTAATTAATATTGATTTTAACATCACATCAAATCAAATCAAATAAATATAAAAGAAAAGGGACGGATCCTAGATAAAATTCACATTCAAGTTTTTCTATTTTTTTAAAGATTTAATCTCTTAATTAGTCTGTAAATAAATGTTTTAATTAGAACACATGAGATTGTAATAAGATTTTCATATTTTGTGTCTTCTTTTTTTTTGTTCGGACACATTTTGTGTCTTAAGTTGAGTGCCGTGGGTAGCACGCTCGTAAACTTTTTTTTTGTACACACGCTCGTAAACTAAAGTCATACTTTCAGTTTCAGGTCAAGATATTGGGCCTACTGGGCTTAACCTGTCATTTTACGGTTTCCCTTTTGTACTTGGTTATATGTGGCATTCATCGGGAATACAGGGACCAAAAAATAAGGCAACCTAAGTAGTAGCACTATTGGGCCAATCATTAGGGCTTGAATGGTGATAAGGCCCGTTTAATAGAGGTGATAAAAGAAGAGAGAGCGGAAGCCCAAGTTAGAGGTAAAGAGTAAAGACGTGTGGTGTGATGGAAAAGAAACGTGTTTCGTTGATGCAGAGACAGCATGACCACTTACATTACACATCACTCTCAAAAGCCTACCACGAGCTGAAGCAACCGCAACCATTGCCCCTAAAGTCTAACTAGTTACGCCACACTACACGCATCTATATGGGGGTTCAAATTTCAAGCTTCCTACTTTACGTTTCCAAGAGCAATGGGAATAGCAAAAACATAACACAAGACAGAAGAAAAAGAAACGACTAAATTCTTTGTCGCAGCCATAGATATTAAAGGCCTACCTACCTACCTATACTATACCTACTTCTAGTGACTCCGAGATTCAAGAGCGTATACTTTACTACTACTAGTAGTAAGGTTTTGTAGTTACGTATTGTAAGGAGTTAAAGAAGATTGGAGCTAGCTAGGTAGGGGGAACATGGGTACTCTTACTGCCGCAGTTCCTGTGCTCCCTTCCAAACTTTCCCCTTTTATTTCACCTCAGCGGATCTCAATTTTCCCTCGCACCAGGAGATTCACCAACAACAACAACCAACCTCTTGTGACGGTTGCAAGGTTGTTCGGGCCTGCGATCTTTGAGGCTTCCAAGCTCAAGGTGTTGTTTTTGGGAGTGGAGGAAGATAAACACCCGGGGAACCTTCCAAGAACATATACCCTAACCCACAGTGATGTCACTGCCAAACTCACTCTCGCTATCTCTCAGACCATCAATAACTCCCAGGTACTTCTCCTTGCCTCCTAGTATAGTATTGCATAGTTGTTGAATCTGTGAAAACCCTAAATCCCAAATCCGTAATTTATTCCTTGGGAAGAGTTTAATTACCCTGCTTTGCTTATTAGAAGATTGATGATTTGTTGAGTGTTAAAGTGTTTGTAAGAAATCAGTTGTAGTGAAATAAAGGTGTGTCGGAATTGAATTGGATTGGATTGGATTGCAGCTGCAGGGGTGGTACAACAAATTGCAAAGGGATGAAGTGGTGGCACAGTGGAAGAAGGTGAAGGGAAAGATGTCTCTCCACGTTCACTGCCACATTAGTGGAGGTCATTTTCTCTTGGATATCTTTGCCAGGCTCAGATACTTCATCTTCTGCAAAGAGCTTCCAGTGGTAAGCATTAAGCAACTCAAAAATAATAATAATAATAATTGTATATCGCTGTAATTTCTAAATTTGGTTAGAGACGGCACTCGTTCACTCTTTTGGATTTAGTGTATGTAAATAGTTAATCTTGTCAATACTAGTGAATCAAATATCAAGTCAGAATTTGATGTTGTTGCGTGTGGGGAAATAGGTGTTGAAGGCGTTTGTTCACGGGGATGGCAATTTATTCAACAGTTACCCGGAGCTACAAGACGCTTTGGTTTGGGTATACTTCCATTCAAACATTCCGGAGTTCAACAAGGTGCAGTGTTGGGGCCCACTCAAGGAGGCATCTGCACCGTCCAAGGAGGTGGAGGAGGAGGAACACCACCGTCAAGATGAAGAGGGGGTGGCAATACCACAGCCATGCCAACAAGACTGTGAGTGTTGCTTTCCACCTTTGACGCTCAGCTCAATCCCGTGGCCTCAAGAGGTTCCCAATCTAGCTCACCAATATCAACCTTATGATTATCGTGCTGAGAATGGGAATGGGAATGGGACCCAACAACCCCACAACTTGTAATATACGAAACCCTCAGTCATATTCATGGGGATTGATGGTGCCTAATTATTCATCTATCTTTCCCCTCTATACTTCATTAGGAAAGGATTAAAAAGATTAAACCCCACTTGGAGTGGATTAATGTACAAAGCCAATATTTATTTATGATTTTTTCGTGCTACTTTCTTTTCTTTTCCTTTATAAATTGTGGATGGATGGAATTTCTTTCGTAAAGAGTATGTAAAATATGATTTATGTATACCGGTAGTGGTTGTGTTAGCATCTAAATATTTCATATACCAATTACCATGTGATTTCATTTTTTTAATTGTTTGTTCGGTTTCTTCTTGTATTATGAGTTATGACTGAGATTTACAAGAGAATGAGGGATGAACAGGTTTGGTATTGATATGAGTAGCACAGTATTTGCACTAATACAGTTTCAGAAAATGGCATATTACACATGATAAACATACCCTTTTTTTTCCGGTGATATAAACACATCTTATTTACCAACTAATAATGAGACACATTTTTTGTGGTGTGTGGTCCACCGGGTCTAATGTCCATATGCAGTGACTGGATGTCTGGATCACATTAGGTGGCGTGCTGGACCATAACATTTAAGAGTCGGGCTATACTAGCTCCTTCCAGCACCTGCCTTCACTTATCCAATATCATGGTGTCGGTGGCCTATGCTAATTAGCTAAGATTTTTTCGAGTGATATATTATCTATCCAGTCCTAAAAATAAAAAAACCAAGATGTAATCCACAAAGAGCAAAGTGAAAAAATATAAAAGAAGTTAAAAATAATATTTGTTCATACCCCAAAAAAAAATTGTTCGAGTCTATAAGATATAACATCTTTCTACAAAGAACAAAGTGATAAAAAAAAAAGGTTCAAAATAATTTTCTTTCGAGTTTATAAGATATTTCATATGATATTTATCTTGGATGATTGCATAGTTGCATTGCAGCATTTTTTTTTTAAAAAAAAAAAAACCTATTACTTAGGAGACCAGAGAGCCAAATAAATACTAATTCTTTGTTTTGTGAAGAATTCTTTGGTGAAGAGAAAAAGAATGAAAAATAAAAAAATAATGATTACCAATCATTGGATTAAAGTGAGGGTATAGAATTTTGACAAGACTTGTAATTATTTTGGCCCTTTATTTGAATACTCTTCATCTTTTTATCTTTTTTCCTCTTCACGTATGCACCTTGTTTTGTAGGCACATAGCCGAATATTTGCTAGATACCACGACTTATATATAGCATAATTATAATTATTATTAGATTATATACAAAGGGAGTTCCATTACATGTGAATTGTGAAACATAGCTAGCTACAAGGCAAGGGAGAAGCAAACTCAAGCACCATCATAGATTAAAAGTAAAAATAATAGAGGGAGAGAAAACAAAATTGGCTATAATACAAATAAATCTAAGGTGCTTAGTAAAATAGTTTTCTTCTCAAATATGACTTGAGACTTGGCATCAGCATCAATGGCATGGATTTTCCACAACTGGCAATCTTCTTGCAACTTCATAGCTCCTGCAGAGCTTCCCCAGTTGGTAGATAAAACCATGGTGATGACATCTTTCATTCTTTTAGCAAAATTTTTTACAATGCTGCTCCCACTTATCTGATATTTCTCTCCGCATAGGAATTCAGAGTATGAATTAAGTCAGAAGTATGCATAGCGAAGTCACCTAATAATTGTTCTCCCAAAAGATAATGCTCCAATTTCACTCTCAGTATTCTGCATCAATAGCCACAAAGCATATATCAATATAGTGAGAAAAGGATACCAAAACAACTAACCAAGCATGGATGAAACTCGAATTTTTGTTAGTGGTAGTTAGTGCTGTCAACAACACAAATTTGTTAATTTGTTAGAATTAGCAGTAGGTAGTGTTCAGTCACATTTTCTTAACATAACAAGCTAGTTGGGTATATTTACTAGAGTTAGTTTAACCTAGTTTAACCATTCTTTTACTAGTATATAAACCTTTTCTCTGTATTGATTGAAGTGAAACAAACCACAATAGAAATATTGTCTTCCTCTTGTTTTTATTTATTCTCATCTTCTTCTATTTTTCTTGAGAAATGCTAGATGACCATCAATTTTAATTTATCTTAGCCATTACTTTTAACCATCAACTCTCTACACCTTTGATTTGTTGTTTAACATCATACTTTAATCAACACTTATCAATATTGATGGTTAAATGATGGCTAAAATAAATTAAAAATGATGGTTATGTAGTCTTTCTTATTTTGGTTTCCTAATCACATCATCTTTACACACTCTCACCCAGCTCAAGCCCTCATGGCTGAGCTTTTACACAATTTTCAAGCAAATAAGAAGGGCATAGTTCTGTATCTTTTAATGAATAATTTACCTGTGATTTTAAGGAAGGGAATACGTTCCAAAACCTTAGTGTTTCATCTCCAGCACCAGTGACAATAGTCTGTAATAGTACGTCAAAGTCAACACAGCCAAAAAATTGTACATTTAAGAAAATAGAAATCCATTCTTTCAATAAGCTACAAGCGCGTACACATCACTTAGAGCGAGAAATAGGTGGAAGGGAAACTGAAATACCTGCCCATCTGGAGAGATGGCAAGATACAAAACCCTGTAAGTATGGCCTGTAAGAGTTGCTAGCTGAATAACAAGGACCAAACACAAAAGGCAGAATATGTTTGAATTAGTTTTCTTTTGTTAAAAAAAAAAATAACAGAAAAAAGATAAGCTTGTTATATCATAGGAGACATTTCTTGTACCTTAGACATGGTGGGGTATCTCCAAACTATTATCTGGTTTTGGGAGTAGCCATGTGTGCTTACCAGTTCATTAACATTTTTAGACCAGGCAAGATTGCAAACCTGCCATATGTGAAGTCAATATTATATTTGTTATAGAAAAGAACAAAAGATAGGGAGGGGTAAGAATCCCCTTTACCCTTGTTGTATATGAAAGTGCATGCTATGAATGTCACTATGTTACCTAGTTGATGATCCCTCCCTCTTATTAAGATTTATTAATGATTAATGATTAATTCATTACACTTTCCATAGAGTTGCGTTAGATCTGGTAACTTGTGATCCAATCATAGATTGAGTTACCAGAATTACCCTTCAACAAGAGACATGTATTTTCTAGACATCAGTCAAAAACATACCTTTTCACCATGGTGTCACCCAATAATTAGCCATGTACCAGATAAAAAAATTAAAACAAAGTGAACTAGATATTAAGTATGAAAATGATTCTGGACACATAATTTTACCTGACTTCCAGTGTCCATACAACTTAAGTGTGAGTTTGTGGCTGTATTCCAGAAACGAATACATCGATCTGCAGTTCCTCCCCCAGATGCAAGGAGTCCATGAACATGAGGAGACCATGCTATAGCTTTAACAGCTGCTGTGTGCTCACAGTACTTCAGGACGGGCTGAGTTGAGTGTTGATTCCAAACAAGCAACTGCAAACATGTAAAAAAAAATTACTAGTGTACAGTGAATGAGAATCAAAGTAAGAGTAACACCGCAGAAAGGGCAGCTAGAAAGTTGATGAAGCTTGCAAGTACATACTCTGTTATCATTTCCTCCAGATGCTAACTCCCGGTTATCATAAGACCACTTCAATCCACAAACCTTCGATACCCAATAAAAGGGAGATAAGGAGGGGGGAATAAAGTGAAAAAAGTCAGGTTGAATACCATATTCAATTGGTTTGATTTAACAAGGTTCGCAAATAAAAAAGGACTCACCTCTGATTTATGCCCGGACAGTTTACTAACAAAATTATCTTGTGCACGTATATCTCTTTGATAAATATTTTTATCCTTGCCTCCGGAAGATAAAAGCGAAGAACTCCAGGCCAAGGCCCCAACTCGTAGACGATGACCTTCCATAGTTCTTATCATCTTGCATTGAGATGCATCCCAAATCTACATGCAGAATAATCAGAGCATTGGTCAAATCATGAGTGATTAGCAACATTAAAAACACATACAGGAATGCAAAGAACAGAGGAAGGCTTACAAAGAGTGGGTTCTCCTCTACAATATTTAGTTTTAATCGCGTTAGGTATTATAAATGACAAAGTAACAAAGCAACTTAGTGCATGATAGCAGCACCCGCCCCCTTTGTGAACAATCATTTTCCATCATATCATACCCTTTAATGACAAAAAGATCATTTTTATTCAATTCTTCTTAACTCAGCCAAAACTGTTGGATGCTTACGGTTTTATACTCATTTGCCATTTAAAGCTAAGATTACAGTATTAAGCTCCCTTATAAGGCTTTAGCTCACCCAAAGATGTCGACAGCTCTTCCATCGTTTTTTTATCCTCTCTAGCAAGCTCATATTATTTACTTAAATTTCTTTTTTTCAATGATCGAAACATTAGGAACAACATTTTGTGGCGTTATATTATAGTACAAGAAAATAATTGATAACTAACAGGTAATTGTATTAAACACACTTCATGTTTTAATATTAGATAAGACATGGCTAATTGACTAACAATTTCTAAGGAAGAGAGAGTAATGACTTCGGAAAAATTTTGCACAAGAGCTTGGCACTTCAAATTGTTAAAAATAAAAAGTATCCCTCAAAGACAACCTGCACTAGCGAAAAATAACCTATATCCTTCCTTCGAGTACAACTGATACTCTTCGCAACATTTTGTAGAAATAGAAATTTGATTTGAATGTTAATAAAAGATAACATGTATTCAAGTGTTGGACTGTTGGCCACCAAGTGCTATGGGGATAAGTAAATTAAGAAAACCCCTCCACAAAAATAACTTGACCTCAAATTGTTAAGAATGCCCATGAGACACACTGCTAAGGAAACCTAGGTTGAAGGAAAAATAACTGAAAACTAGTGATTGTAATGTGATGCAATTTTGTTACCTGAACTAGACCACTATTAGTTCCAACAGCAAGGAGTGTACCACGCTGAGCCCATCCAACCGAACAAACCAAATCGTCATTCCCCAAGTCACACAATTTAGTTACCTGCAACATCATCAACACATGATTCAAAAAAATTAAAAAAACACAACAACAACAACAACAAATATTCAGTTTGCCCAGCTGAACACCAGCTAGATAAAAAACTAGATAAAGTTCTGAAGTTGAGCATCTCTCATATCATATCCAAAAGGTGAAATACTTTTATGACAATGGATGATTTACATTTGAGAAAAGATAAAAAGTAAAAAGCTTTGAATAATGAAGGAGAAGTGAATTCACCTTGCTGCTACAAGCATTCCACAGATAAACGCAGTTACCAAGACCAACAGACAAAACATTGAGCGAAGACCAATCAACGAGGTTCAAATAAAAATCGTCTTGTAGGGCAGGAGCATCCAGAACCTACCAAAAGCACACAGAAAGGAGTGGCATTAGCATTACAATTTCCAACAATTCACAAAACCCCTAAAAGTAATAATAAGGGAATAAAAAACTGACCTTGTATGGTGAACGGAGAATTTTCCTCGGAGGCTTAACAGGGGTATGATTAGCGGTGGAAACGACGTCGTCATTGTGGATGAAGGGGGAGAGAGAGTGCATGGACTGGCGAGTCTCCGTCTTGTAACGGAGAATATTGTGGCTGGTCTTATCGGGCGTGAGCGGTGCATCAGGTCCGAATAGCGCCGTGCGGAGGAGGGAGGAGTAAGGGGTGGAGGTGTTATCGCTGCCGCGAATGTCGAATAGGGAGAATTTGGAGGCGGATCTGTACGGTATGAACCTGTCGGAGCAGATTGTTCTCGAAGGGGACTTGTAGTGATTCGAGTTTATCATTCGGTCCACGTGCCGAGAGGAAGAAGAAGAAGAAGGAGAAGGAGATGGAGAAGGAGGAACAGTGTTCGAATGGTCCATTGAGGAAAGGGAGGGTGGTGGAATCGAACCACTTCTTCTTCTTCTTCCGTCTTCTTCCTTTTGGGGTTTGGGTTGTGAGTGTTTCCTCTGCACAGTTTTCCCGGGAAAATCAAGCAATATTGCGGGAAAATCTGTGAGCTTTATTGCGTTCCCTTTTATATAATTATAAATAATTAATTAATTATTAAATAATTATTTGACGTGCAACAATTAGAATTAGTGTGAACTGTGAAGCTAAACCCACCTAGCTAAGATTTGCCTGGAGAACCAAATTAAAAAATTAATCAATCCATCCACAATTTATTTACCACTCCCCTATATATATTGTAATTTTTTGTGAAACAATAATATAAATTAGTATTCATCTAAGATTTGATTTTTTTTTTTTGGACTGGATCTAAGATTTGATTCAAAAGTATAAATCAATTGATTGGTTTAAACATGTTTTAATATTTTTTTAGTTATATTCACATTTATTCAAAGTGACAAAATATAAATGTAATTTAATTTGAATACTTTAAATATTTGTTAAATTTGTTATATTTAAGGTTAATTTAATTTAAATACTTTAAATGTTTTTTAATTTGTGAAAACTGACCTATATCTGAGGACTGTGGATTGGGAAAATAGCTAGTTTAAGGCACTATCAATAATATTCACTTTATTATAATATACAATATTATGTATTTGTTATAATAGTAATTAGTAAATTAAAATTAAAATAAATAAATTATGACTACATATGAGTATATGTTTATCTAATTATAGCTACCAATTTTTTTTTTAAAACAAATTACTTCAAGATTTGTATATATTTTCTTAAATGATCCTCAAGTTAAAAAAGAAAAGGGAAACAGGTTAAAAAAGTTTTATATCTTTTTTTTTTTTTGATAGTTAGTTTTATATCTTTTTGTGTTTGTTCTATAATCTTTAGGGCCGTTGAACAACGTTCTTTCCATGATTTGGAGGGATTTGATCGAATGCATCTCGTGCCATTTATATTCTGTTAGAGGGGTAGTGGGGAAAATTGCATTTAGATATACAAGTTAACAAATTTAAGCGTCAAATATAGGTAAATATAGTTCAATTTTAGACACCAAAAAAATATAGTTCAATTTCCATTATCTGTGTTCCAAATAAGCATATCTAGCAAATCATCAACAACAATTATAACTTTTAATTAAATTTCAATCTAAGTTGGTTTAAAATAAATCATTATCAAACTTGATAGTTTATTTGGTATTATATTTAACAAGCCTTGAGTAAAGTAGTGCAAATGTATTTCTTTTGGGGGAAGATAAAGAAGTACAAGAAATAACAACTGTACTTTTTAGTTTCATTCTTAATTGATGTAAAGTTGCATCCAGCATGTCACCGAATCACTGACGAAAAAGACGAAATTTGCTCACAGATTACGGGTGAGCTTGCCAAACTAAGAAAAAAGTGGCAGTATCATAATAACATCTAGTAATGCTCTCGTGGCAGCAAATTCTCACTTATTTGAATTTATCTGAAATTGGCAGTGGAGGAGTAAGTTAGTCCAACGTTCCAATTAGAAGGAGCAACATTCCATGCAATAACAGTCTCTTTGGTGGTGTATGAAGTGACCCTAAAAGACAGAGATTGACCAGAAAGAGTAGCAAATGCTTGGTAGGAAGCCCCCCAGTTGTGGCTCATCTGAATCCATCCAGTTCTGCTTCCTCTCACCCACATGCTGCCAATGTCTCCTCCGCCTCCCACATTCATCACGTACACCAATAGCCAGTAACCATTCCCTTGGAAAGCAAATCGAAGCCCTCCCTTTCTTTCGCATGGCACTCTGATATGTTGCCACCGTGGCAAAAAAGTGATAATTAAATAAATAGTTTGAAAAGAGTGACATTTTTTAATACGATCGAGTAAATTAGCCAAATATTTATTATACCTGCGATATAGAATGGGGACTATGCCGGCCTTCCACTGGGCAATTTTCATGAAGGCTGGCTTGGACATGTCAAAATGAGCTCGCGGAGGGTTGCACCAGCCGCCGTCATCGGAGGGCTCGGACCAATTTGGAGGGCAAAGATTGGTGGCGGTGACTGTGGTGTAGGCCACGTTGTTATAGCATGCACTTGATTGGTAGCACTTTATCTGGTAACATGTCCCACAAGCATATCCATTGTTGAACAACCTTGAGCTCAATGCTGCCGTGTCCGTTCCATAACCGCTTTGAAACAAATTCCCGTACCCGCATGCTCCTCCTTTGAACCCATAATCGATTATATTACATTGAGCATGAACGCATGAATGATAATGTTCAATAGTAGCATTAATAATAATTAATTAAAGAATAATTAAGATTTAAGGTATATATACCCATGGTGGCAGAAGCTGTTTCATCACCGTAAAAGGTAGCATGTGCAAGAGCCCAGTTGCTTGGTCGAAATACTGACATTGCTACTTTTGACTCCCCCATGAATGTTGTGAAGATACATGTAAAAGCGATTAGCAAGCGGCCAGGGGATTGAAGAATGGAGGCCATGATTATGGTTTGGAATTGTACCAGATACTGTGTTCCTTAGAAAATGAATGCTATTCGACCATGGTCACGGACAAGTACATGAATTTCTCATATATAAAGTTCCAAATTCTCTGTAACCATGAACTTGCCTTCGTGATCCCCACGAACATGGCCCCTCTAGTTAATCTTCCAGAAGTCAACAAAATAAAATATTGTCCTTCTTCCATTGTTTGGCGCCGCAACAATATTGACCATAGGAATTAATTCATATTCAGTAGTAGTTGGAAAGATTTAATTGATATGTTAACAAACGATTTTGTTAGCAAGAGTGATAACGTGCGGGCAGGTTTCATTGGGTTGTTTGGTGTAATTCATCCACCAGGAAGCGATTAGAAAATCAATTATCATTAGTCACTATAATTATTATTTTAAGGGTTGTTTGGCACAATTCTTTTTATATATTTATATTCGGTATGCTCAATATGATTACCAGTCCCTGGCTTTTCCTTCTTGCTGATACAGGGGATGGGAAATTTGGAGTTGAACATGATCAGTGATTGCACCATCTATTCCAGTGGAGTGTGAATATTTTTTGGTAATATATGCTACACAAGGCTCATATAATTAAAGCTTGCAAGTATGATAGTGGTGGCACATATTACACTAGTGATTAACATCGCTGTTTTCTGACTTTATAAAATTAGTCACTTCACCCCCCACATGCAATGCAAGTAGCTTCTTCTACCTTTTTGTGTATCTTATATATCTTCAAGTACTCCACTTAGGAACTGCTTCCTTCTGGTAATGTAATCAACCTTGTAGTTGAATCATACACCAATGAGGTACCACAGCTGTGCATAATGTTAATTTGGATTGTTAGACTAATTATCTATCATAAACAAATATTATATAATATAAAATAGTGTAAAGAAAAAGTTAATAAAAATACTTACTTTTCACATTTGACTTTGTTGGTGGAATCCCCACTTGAAATAGAAAGTATAGTCCCAAAGAATGAGGTATTTTCAGTACCACAGTTAGGACAGGGGCCCTTCAAAAAATAAATTACATTAGTTTATGTTATGGTACGGTGTAAACCTCAAATATAGACAGTGTTACAGAAATTCTTCTACCTTTAAAATCAAGGAATCCTTTATAATAGCACTTGTAAGTGACTGAGCCAACCACACCAGGATAGGAACAGCGGCAAACCATGTGAAAATGAAACTAAACGGCTCTGGAAGCTGCATTCAACAATTAACAGTGTATGCATATAAGATGTATTAATCAAAATTCTTAGCTTTGGTCATATTTTACTACAAAACCAATAAGTTTTGTTACCAAATGTTAAAGAATATGTTGCTATTACAAGTTAATTTGTAAGTATTTGGTCACAATGTCAGAATATGTTGCTATATCAAGAAGTGACCATAAATTTGTAAGTATTGTCAGATTCTATTACAAGTTACAACCAACAACCAAATTGCATCTATATGACAGCAAGAGATGGGGGAAGGGAGAAGGAGGAGAAATAAAAGAGCATACCTCTAGCAGATATGTGATCTCAAAACCAGTAAGGTCATCAAGGAAGAAGAACCTAACACATGAATTAAGCAAATTTCAGGCACTAGGAAGTTATGCTAACCATCCCAAATATAAGCTGCTTTGTTTCAATCCAAATAGAATATGTGAATCACCATGGATTCTTGAAAAATCAAGGCAGACCAGTAAGTTGGACCAAGAGGGAACTGATAAATGCTGAATAGCAAATTAGCAATTGTGTTATGACTTATGAGTCTCAAATCGGGAGGCCAACACCTGAAAAAGAATTTTAAAACGCCTTGGGCTCTCTCATCACATGAGGTAACTTTTGAGTCTTATCGGGGGCGTTGGCCAGATGGCCTGATGTGGGACTCATAACAAATTGGTTCAAAACTAACTAGGTCTCTTATTCCATTCACTAGTTCCGTCTTTGGGTTTCTAGCTCAGGATTAAACAGGATCAAAACTAACAAATTGGATCAAAACTTGCACTCAACACATAGAAAGAGAGTTATACTTACAATCCTAATGCAACCACAGTTGCTGGGACGTTGAGCAGAAACATCTTTAAGTAGTCAACAGATAGGTCACTGTAAACCTGTCAATTG
>JASCZI010060434.1:176595-195915 GCA_036250425.1 Stylosanthes scabra
TGCACAGCATATTCAGCACAAACTATTCAGAAAGACTCAGGAAGGTGTCCCTAACGGTAACTGATGATCGAGTTTGGGAACATTTTCTAGATGATGAATAATAATAGGCTATGCATGCGGCCTATATTTTACTATTTTAAGTTGGTTTGCTCATTGCTCCCTCATTCTCTTGTTACCATCTCCTCTAGCAAGGGACAGTATTGATATATTTATATTTTCAGATTTGATTGATAAAACGCTCTGTTTCTACATTACCAAACATATTTGGTAAGTTTTTTTTTTTTAGTAGAGAATGTTTTTTATTTCAAATGTTTGTAACAATTATGAAGGAATCCAAATTATATTTTCCAATCCATTCTCCACTTGGCCTCTTTTTCCTCCAATTTCATCTTCCTCTCCTTGTTCTTCATACACTAACCCGAAACACAAACAAATTCTTCTTACTCTTCATCTTTCAATCATCATCTTCAACATCATCAATTAAATTCAATCCACCAAACGCGGGCTTAGCGCAATGATCACCTCCGGATCCGAGCGTGGCGAAGTGGAAAATGTTGTGATAGGGTTTGGGGATCGGAAAACTAGTACATGGTGCAAGGCGTTTTGGCATTTTGCAGTTGCGAAAGGGGGAGATCGACGATTGTAGAAATTGCCAGTAGGCCCGTCCAATTAGCTAGCCTGGGTCTTTTTCAAATCTACAGCTTGGCCCATTAAAGATTTTATCCATTAGCATTTAACTCACAAATCCAGACCAAAAAGGGTGATGGCAGGACCGTACCAGTAACCACATAAAACACTATTGACTACTGTCCAAAAAAAAAAAAACTATAAACTTCAACTATATTGTAAATGAAAAATCTACAATAATAATATAGGGTGTATAATAATTAATGGGTTTATGAATCCCTTTTAGTCTACTCTAGTACATTATTCTTAATAAAATTCTGTTATTAATACTTGACCTACTGATTTAAGAGATGCTGCAAAAAAGGTTAAGGTTTGTGTAAAAAATTATTATGTGTATCAATAAAATTCTTTACCAAAATATTCTTTAGAATTGGTTACAAAAATAATTTTTTCATAATTGTTTTTTCTTGAATACAATTTAAATTGATTGCTAATTTAAACAAAAAAGGTGGTATATGAAAAAAAAAATTTAACCCAAAATGAAAAAAAAAATAAAAACTACAATAAGAAAAAAAATGTATTATAGAAGAATCAAAAGCTAATTTAATCTTGTCGCACACATACAACCTATTCAGGTAATTATCAGAATATCAGTAAATAAAAATGGTGCAAAATTAATTATTACGAATAATAGAAGGTTAACTATTTAAGATGATAAAAAAACAGATTATTTAAAAGAGTACAAAATATGTCATTTTAAATAATAGATAATATATTATAAAAAATAGTGATACTAACTTGTCAATAACAATAAATAACATTATTGAGTAATTGTTTTTTGGTTTTTCAAGGTATCGTCCAACCCGACAGGGTTTGTTGCTGGCTACCGGATTGTTGTATACACAAGTCGCGAACCCCCGATACTTGCTTAAGCGGACTAATGAGCTAACTATTAGATCAATCCAAATTGGTTGATTATTGTGTAATTTGTAGTTAAAAAAAAACAAGGTTTTGAGAACTGAATCAACCGATCCGATTGAAAAAAATTAAAAACTGATCCCTATGACCCTATCCGATTTGAACCTAGTAAAAAATTGAACAACAAAAATTCGTCAAAAATCGATTGAATTGGTGATTAATAAATTAAATGATTAAATCAGGTCTAGTTTTTAATAAAAAAATCCAAAATTTTAAAAATAATAATAATATTATATTTTAAATAATTTTATACTATATTTTAATTTATTCTATTATATATTTAAGTAAATCAATTTCATCACGATTTTTTTTTTACTAATCACGATTTGATTTCAGTCAAATATTTAAATTATTGAATCAATAACTCTGCTAATTCAATGACCAATTCTCAACATTTTGAAGAAGAAAAAAAATGGCTAACTAATACTGTGCCATTTCTAGCAAAAACAGCACTACAGTCTACACAGCCAAAATAATAATAATAATAATAATAATAAAATCAGATGGAGAATGAAGTTGAATTTGTAAAATTGTGCTGGAAGATGACAAGTGAGATTTTAAAAAATAAAATAAAATAAAAACTAGAAGGAAAAAAGAAAGAAGGGAGATTTTATGAATGAAATAGCTTGGGAAAGAGAAAGGCAGCGTTAGTAGTAGCAGCAGCAACCCAACACTTCCTTCACTTCACTTGTTAGCACTTAGCAGCCGGTAGCCGCGGCCAAAAGTGGAAGAAGAAGAAGAAGCAGCAGAAGCCGGAGCTGATAACGCCACAGTACAGCTAGGGTTTCCACCTTCCAATCCGTCTATCTTCCTTTTCCCTTATTGTGAGTCTCCCTTTCTCTCTCTTCCAACCTTCAAATCTTCTCTCTTCTGAATCCAAATGGGGCTTCTTCCTTGCTTCCTCCCTCATCTTTGAAACCATAACAACATAGATAGCCTGCTCATCGTTCCTCAAATTTTATAATTGCTACCGTATTTTACTAAGTTCCTTCTAAGTTTTATAAATATAGCTGTTTGTGTTGAATGGCGTTGCAATCCATGTTCAGCAGGTCAATTAGGAGATGTCTTCTGATAGTGCAAAGGAAAATGCATCCGTAGTTGATTCTTCACTCACTGAATGGAAGCATGACATTGGAAATTCAGATGACCCAGGTAGTTTTCATATATTCTATTCTCACCTACATATCCTCTAAATTAAATAGCCTTTATCTTAGATGTTGTTTGGATTAAAATTACAGCACACTCTAAATAGGACAAACTGATGGACCCAAAAAAAGTGTAAAGTTATAACTTTTTAGTCAAAGTAAATAGTTACCAATCTTTAGTCAAAGTGTATTCCAGAGGATCACTAACTTCAATACACTTACATACCCCTCTAATATATATACATTACAAGGATGTAAGCAGTTTTCCTTATCATTTTTGTTTCTTTTCATTATGGAAGTAATTTCTTTTTGCTTCTGATTTGTGATTTGCCTGCAAATATTTTATTGGGGAACTTAAGTTACAAGTGTATTGAATACATTGATACAAGTAGGGGTGGTAAAGCTGGGCTTTCTCATTGTCAAATAGGTCTGGCAACTGGAACGGGAGTGGAAAGAATATATAATACAAAATATTTTATCATTAAGAGTTTAAACCATCAAAACATCCGTTTATCTGTTGAGAAAGGAATTTGGGCTACTCAAGTCATGAACGAACCCATTTTGGAAGAGGCTTTTCATGTAAGATCCCTGCTTTTCTTGGCTCAAGTTTATTTATTAAAACTAACTTTTTCTTATTGCCATTGGTGCAACTAAAAATAATAATAGGATAAGAAATCACTATAAGTTTAATTGAACTCTCTTGATGATTATTTGCATGTTTTGCAGAATTCAGATAGTGTTATCCTTATATTTAGTGTCAACATGAGTGGCTGCTTCCAAGGATATGCACAAATGACTTCCTCCATTGGGTGGAGGAGAGATAATGTTTGGAATGAGGGTAGTGGTAAGGGTAATCCTTGGGGTCGCAGTTTTAAGGTCAAATGGCTGCGTTTAAATGACTTGCCTTTTCATAAGACTCTTCATCTGAAGAATCCCTTGAATGACTACAAACCTGTCAAAATTAGCAGAGATTGCCAGGTTGGTTATTATTATTCTCTCATGGATCTTTCAAACTTGTGCTCATATTGGATGACTCATCAAGTCCCCTTTGCAGGAGTTATCACCAGATATTGGTCTTGCCCTTTGTGAACTCCTTGATGGTAAAAACGAGGTGGATGGCCTACTGACGAGGTACAGCCTGCACAGCTTGTTAGAGGTGAAAGAAATGTGTTCTTAGCTACACTTTAAGGAGGCTTACTGGTTTCTTCATTTGCAGTTCATCCACAGATGATTTATATTGGAAAGGGCATCATTCAAATACATCAGGGGGTTCTGCGGGAGGTCAAGACTATAACTTCCATCCATTCAATTTATCATGGTCAATGTCCCTGCCCTATTCTTCCATGCTTTACCAAAATCAAGCTGAGTTAAATCAATTTCATTCAGCAAGCAATAGATTCAGTGGGACAACAATCACCGAAAGATTGCCTACCACCACTGTGTCATCAAAAGTGTCCGGAACTAAACATGCTCGTTTTAGTCCCTTAACAGAGGATGATTTTCTTGACATGGTATGTGAAAATTTTCCTCCTTTATCATGTCAATTGTTTTGTTGTTTGTCTTTATTTTTCCTTGTGCATTGTTGTTTGGTTGCCCTTGGGAATATGGTTAAGGTTAAATGCTATGAATTTTACAATTTGAAAAACTGAAAACCAATGACTGAGGATTGTTTTGTTACGATTTATGAAAGAACAGGAATATTTGGGCTCGTGTGCCCTTAACTTGGAAGAGACGCATGTTAACAATATAGCCCCTAATCCATATACCCAAAAAAAAAGTCTCTGGTCAACTGATGTGAAGTTGAATTGTCATTCCCTGCATGTTGTTCTTCCCCCCCCTTTTCTCTTCTCTCTCCTCTAGTTTGTAGGTGTTTGTTTGCATCAACAATACAACCCCTAATCCATATATTAGAATGAAATAAATTGTTATAAATTAGATTGTCCCCTGATTTGCTCTGTACATTTGACACAGTCCTATGAAGAATACTTGGAGATCCATGGCAGATGCAGGAAACAATTGTGCTTCAGTGTCAGTACGCAGATTGTTATTATTTCACTATTTTCACGTGTCTCTCACATGAATCCATAAATAAGCTATCTAAGTTCTTACAGGCAGCTCAGCCATCTTTCAAACAAATGGAATCATTGAGAAGTAATTCACATGGTGATGATAGGTAAAAATGTTTCACCTCATGCCATTTTTTTTTCCCAAACCGTAAGTCCATTATGTGATTCCTTAGTGGAGCGTTCTTGCATTTTGCAGCAATTTAGACGAGTTTGATAGAGACAGGAGCAGCTCTCAGAGGAGCAATCGGTAATCATTGCCTTGGATATAACTGCTCCAACATGGTGACATTTTGTATCTTGGACTTGTGGAGTTGTCATTCGTAGGGTGGCCCTATTGCATAAAAACTTGTGAAACGAAATTTATTTGTAATTTATCTAAAATTAAGATGTAATATTTTACCTCTTAGTAAGTGATTAACTCAAAAGGCTTAATTGAGTCCTGTTGAGCTATTTGTACAGAATGTAGAATTAGATTGGCAATAACTTTCGCTCTATGTGTATATTTTTCTAATCTGAATAATTTTCTCTGGATAATAGTCTATAGAAATGCATATTTTGGTTTAACTAGAGGAAAAATTTCAAATGCTTTAAACGTGCTACTGAGATTTTTGGGATACAGGCGATATTGAAACTTCAAACATGTTAGAAGATTTTAGAGCGGGCAACTCATGCTCTGGTTTTTTATGTTCTCTGTTTAAGTTGATCTTAAGATCACTGGATTACATATAAATGTGATTTATACTTTCTGTTAGATATTATACATGTTTAATAAACATTTCATATTATTATCTGCAATACCTATATCTTGAACATTGTTTTACTTTTTCCAAAGTAAAACCTCTTATCTATTACAACAGCAGGGCAGGGAGACTGTGGCTGTGGCGTAACCAAAGGGGAATAGGCGATGAGGACTAAGGTTTAATCTTTGTTTAGTGAAATAAAAATTATTTTCAGAAGTCTAACATTGATAATAGCTTACCAGCTTGCTGTTGCTGGTTGTACTTCCCGTCAAGAACGGCGTTCAGATATTCCCTAACATGAAAGCTATTTCATCGTTAACATCCATGTCCCTGATTTGTCTTTGCTCCACACTACATTATATAAACGCATGAGGTTCTAGTTGATTGCAATCCAAGTGCTACCACCATTGCTACTTGACCAAAAGTGCAAACATGACTGAAGCCAGGCATGGAAAAAAGTACAACAGCATGGAACTTACATTGCTTCTTGCTTTTGTATTCATGCTAAGTTTCTGTGCAGCTTCAGCACAAGAAGCTATGGAAATGGTACTTGAAAATGAAAGCAACCCATTTACTACTTACATTGTTTACGTTCAAAAGCCACAGGGTGAGGATTCTCTTCCATACGAGGACTTGCATGGATGGTACAACTCGCTTCTACCAGAGAGTGCCAAGACTCAGAACCAGCAGCGCCTTGTTTTCTCATACCGAAACGCGGTGTCTGGATTTGCTGCGAAACTGACAGCAGAAGAAGCGAGAAGCATGCAAGAGAGGGAGGAGGTGGTGTCAATTCGGGCCGAAAGGATCCTTTCTTTACACACAACTCATAGTCCAGTCTTCATGGGATTGAATAATGGATCCGAATTGTGGTCAGGCTCCAACTATGGCAAAGGCATCATAGTTGGAGTGTTGGACACAGGAATATACCCTTCACATCCATCTTTTTCTGATGAAGGAATGCCTTCTCCACCGGCAAAATGGAAGGGCTATTGCGAGTTTAAAAAGCAGAGGATTTGTTGTAACAAGCTCATTGGGGCAAGAAACTTTGTCGGAAACTCAACAGAGGATCTTCCATATGATGATGTTGGCCACGGAACTCACACGGCCAGCACGGCCACAGGAAGGTTTGTGCCAGGTGCTAGTATCTTCGGCAATGCTAACGGTACGGCGGCTGGCATGGCACCCTTAGCCCATTTAGCAATTTACAAAGTTTGCAAAAATGAAGGTTGCTATGAAAGTGCAATCATAGCTGGTATGGATGCTGCCATTGAAGATGGTGTGGACATACTTTCCCTCTCTCTTGGAGGACCCCCTTTTGAATTCTTTGATGATCCAATTGCAGTGGGCGCATTTGGAGCCATTCGAAAAGGTATATTTGTTAGTTGTTCAGCTGGGAACGAAGGTCCTGACTATAGTACATTGTCCAATCAGGCTCCATGGATTCTCACCGTTGGTGCTAGCTCCATTGACAGAAAAATAGTTGCAGTAGCCAAACTTGGCAATGGAACAGAATTTCAGGGGGAATCAGCATTCCAACCCAATGACTTCCCACCCACGTTATTGCCACTTGTGTATGCAGGTGCAAATGGGAACGAATCTAGTGCACTTTGTGCTCCAGGATCATTGGAAAGTGTGGATGTTCAGGGTAAGGTAGTGTTGTGTGAGATAGGTGGAGGTATTGCAAGAATAGACAAGGGGCAAGAAGTTAAGAATGCTGGTGGTGCTGCCATGATTCTCATGAACAGTGAGGAAAGAGGTTATACTACCTTAGCCGACCCTCATGTTCTTCCTGCAGCACATGTGAGTTACAGTGCTGGATTAGCCATTAAAGCATATATAAACTCTACCTCAGCACCAACAGCAACAATCTTGTTTAGAGGAACTGTTTTCGGAGATCAATCTGCCCCAGTTGTTGCTTCCTTTTCCTCCAGAGGTCCAAACAATGTAAGTCCAGGGATTCTGAAACCAGACATAATTGGACCAGGATTGAACATTCTTGCTGCATGGCCTGTTTCTTTGGACCATGCTTTTCCACCAATGAACATGATTTCAGGCACCTCCATGTCTTGCCCTCATCTTAGTGGCATTGCAGCTTTGTTGAAGAACTCTCATCCAGATTGGTCCCCTGCTGCTATAAAATCAGCAATAATGACCACTGCTCACCGAGTAAATCTTAAAGGTGAACCTATATTGAACCATTTGCTTGAACCAGCTGATTTATTTACTATTGGCTCTGGACATGTCAACCCTATCCAAGCAAATGATCCAGGACTCATCTATGATATAGAAACAAACGATTACATTCCTTATCTATGTGGTTTGGGTTACACAGATGAACAAGTTGGTTCTATCTTGCAACAGAAGGTGAATTGCTCTGAGGTGCAAAGCATTGAGGAAGCTCAACTCAACTACCCATCTTTCTCTATTGAACTGGGGAATAGTTCACTGTCCTACACAAGGACACTGACAAATGTTGGGCCTGCAAATTCGACTTACACTGTGAAAGCTGAAGCGCCTTTGGCAATTGCTTTAAGCATAAGCCCTGCCAAGATAACATTCCAGGAGGTGAAAGAGAAGGTTACATATACGGTGGTGTTCATCCCTGGAGATCAAAGTCTCAGAGGGAATCACACATTTGCTCAGGGTTTTATTGAATGGGTCTCTGTCTCTGAAGATTACTCAGTTAACACCCCCATATCTGTCATCTTCAAGTGAAAATTTGAACCATCCCATAATCGTACGGTGGATTAAATAATGTTGTCATTTTAAAGCTCATGTCACTCTTTTTAGTGGCATATATATTAGCATTGAGAGTAATTAAATAAATAAAGTTCATTTCACTCTTTTTTTTTTTAATTTATATTCATCAATAATTTTAGCAAATAAATCCACTTTACTTATATCAAGTAATTCAACAACATACCTTTAAATATTAATAGCTAGCTATTTGTAAAATATAAATTGTGCTGACGTCTAACATTATAATTACAATAATTCTATGAATAAATGATTTTGGCCAACTAAGTCTAACAAAGTTATTTATTTCTATGTTAAATATAATATTAATTTTATACAATTTTTTATACTATTTGACACCGAAATAATATTCTATTTAGCATAAAAATAAATCATTTGATTGAACTTGATTGGCCAAAATCACTTGTTCAAATAGCGTTTCTCTTATAATTATATATTATAGAATGTAAAAATATTTTTAAATAATATTTATTTTGAGTAACAGGACATTTGAGTTTTTGAAGGATTTTGTGATAGATTAATTATAAAAATTTATATAAAAAAATATATATATGGATCATACATGAAGGATTTTAATGTGAGGCAATTACATTTGAATTATAAGGTCGAACATCTTGAGTAAAAGCTACTGAGAAATGAATTCCAATTTTGATAAAACAAATAAGAATGATCCATTATTTCCATACATGAGAAGTTATCACTTATCATGTCAAATTAGTTGCAACAAACTTCCATTACAGGCATTCAGCTCAAGAGAATCGATCCCCTGAAACTTCTTCAGACATTTCATTCCCTTTATTTTTGGAGCATCTCCCATGTGTGTAAATGTAATCACTTGAAAATAACAGATATGGGGGTCCTAACACTGTGTTTATCAGATATCCATGTGATAGCACCTTGACCAAAACTACTGTTTCCTCTGTCTACTCCCACTTGTGGAATAAACTCTACCGAATACATAACCTTCTGATTCAACTCAGTGAACTTTATATGAGCAGGGCTTACGCTCACACCCAAACCCAAAGGCACATCAACATCCAAAATGTAGGTTGAATTTGCTGGTCCAACATTGGTCAACGTTCTAGTGTAGTATTGTGAAGTAGACCCCAATATAATAGAAAACGAAGGGTAGTTGAGTTGTGCTTCTGCTATGGCAGTAACATTGGCACACACCACTTTCCTTTGAACAAGAATTCCAATCTCTCTGTCCGTGTAACCCAATCCACAGAGATAAGGGATGTAATCATCAGGTTGGATATCATAAACAAGACCAGGATCATTTGCTCTGTTAGGGTTAACATGTCCTGCACCAGTTGCAAAAATGTCAGCGGGGAAATGAGTTTGATCCAGAATGGGAAAGCCTCCAAGGTTCTTTGTATCAGCAGTTGTCATGATTGCTGATTTAATGGCTGCCGGGGACCAATCGGGATGCGCGCTTTTGAGTAAAGCAGCAATGCCGCTGAGGTGAGGGCATGACATTGAAGTTCCAGAGACAACATTGTAAGATGGTACTTTGTCGTCTACAGAGACACCCCATGCTGCTAGAATATTCACTCCGGGTCCAATTATGTCTGGTTTCAAGATTCCAGGGCTTTCCTGGCTTGGACCTCTCGAAGAGAAGAAAACAACTTCGGGTGCAAGTGAATCTCCAATTATGGTTCCTTGAAACAAGATTGTTGCCGTTGCTGATGTGGTTGATGATGAGTTTATGTAAGATTTGATGGCCTCACTGAAGCTAAAACCCACCTGCAGTGCAGGGAGAGGGTAAGCGTTGGCGAGGGTGCTGTACCCAACGATTTCTGGGGTGGTGATAATCATGGCGGCACCACCAGCTCTGAGAACTTCTTGTCCTTTGCTATAACTTGTAATTCTACCTATGTCGCAAACTACAACCTTTCCTTTGACATCAAAGTTGTCTAAGGATCCTGGTGTGCAGAAAGCAGATTCATTGTTTCCATTTGAACCAGGGTACACAAGAGGTAATAGCTCTGAGGAAAAGTTACTTGGCTGGAACAGAGTTTCTCCGGGATATTCAGCACCGTTTCCAAATTTTGCTAGAGCTGCTATCTTTCTGTCAATGGTGCTTGCACCAACGGTGAGAATCCATGGAGCTTCATTTGACAAAGTGCTGTATCGAGGACCACTGTTAGCGGCTGAGCAACTGACGAAGATCCCGCTTTGGATGGCTGAAAAGGCGCCGATCGCAATCGGGTCGTCGAAGAACGGAAGAGAGCCTAAACCGAGGGACAAAGAGAGAACATCCACGCCATCTTCAATGGCAATGTCCATTGCAGCTAGGATGGCGCTTTCAGTGCACCCGACTTTGTCGTTGCACACTTTGTACATTGCCACGTGTGCACCGGGCGCCATCCCAGCTGCAGTTCCCCTGGCATTGCCAAAAACACTGGCGTTCCCCACGAACGCTCCAGCTGCCTCCGCGGCCGTGTGCGTTCCGTGGAAGAAGTTTTCGAAAGGAGGCTCTTCAGGTGCTTCCTTGACAAGGTTTCTTGCACCAACGAGTTTGTTGTTGCATGTTCTTTGTCCCGTGAATTCGCAATAACCATTCCACTTGGCCGGTGGAGGCGGCATTCCTTCGTCGTTGAAGGAAGGATGGAAGGGGAATATTCCGGTGTCTATAACTCCGATGATTACGCCTCTTCCAAGGTTGGAATCTTTCCACAAGCCGTATCCCTGACGGAGACCCAAGAAAGATGGAGTGTGAGTTGTGTGAAGAGTGAGGGTTCTTTCAGGTCTAGCTGAAATAACTTCATCTTTCTCTCCCAAAGCTTTGGCTTCTTCTGGTGTTAACTTCACGGCGAAACCAGAGGCCACGTTGCGGTAAGAGAAAACCATACGCTCCTTAATGGAGTTTGAAATGGTTTGCGGCAAAAGTGTTTGGTACCAGCCATGCAACTCTTCTGATTGAAGAGAAACTCCATTGTTGTTGTTGTTGTTGTTTCTTTCTGGCCTATTGACATGAACTATGTAAGTTTGTAATTCACTTTGGTGGCCTTTGTTTTCTTCTACGAATTCTTGGGCCACTATTGAAGTCGGGTTGCATGTAAGCATGAAAATGAAGGCAATGAGCAATGCAAGCTCCATTCCAGAGCCAGACTTGATGGTTTTGTCCATGGCTGGAATTAAAGTTGGTTTGTAATAATAATGCTAGACCATGCACGTATATATATATAATTGCTTCGTGAATAACGATTGCTAATTGACCATTAGCTTTGTTACTTGGGAACAAATGGAGACGCGCTCAAAATAGCAGGCTTGTGACGGTTTGATCATTAGGATTTTATATAGTGCTAATTGCGAATTGCAGATGTTTCACGTGAAACCACATGCTAAGTGACAAAAGATGGAATTAATTAAGAAATGATAGATAATTGTTTAATTATAAATTATTAGGCCATTTGCATGGTAATGTCCGCTACAATTTGTTGATCTCTTTGCTCCGACGGAGTTATAATGCAAATAGTCACTAGCACATTGCCATATGTCATTCTTGGGCTTAAGTTCTAGATAGCAAGGCAAATTAAAGGCACAGGTTGTCTTTAGCAAAACTAGAATGTGGCCCAGCAACGCTTGCTAATATATATAAAAGATATAAAGATCAGATATGATGATGTTTAGTCCAAAAAAGAAGAAAAGAAAAGATAAGATGATGTTTACTCATTCTTGAACTGATGTTGGTTTATTCTCTCCTTTTATTATTTTCAATATTTGAAGTTAATACCTCAGTAGTTAGTGCCTGGTACACTCAGTTGTTATTACTTGTTATTTGGCAAAAAATATTAGGTGCTCCGAATAAAAAATCATAGCTTGATGTATTATTTGAATGACAAGTTATTAATAATAATTTATAATAAAGTTATTATTAAATATATGGCCTTAGTTAAATGTAGCGAGTAAATACTTTTCAATAACTCCTAGAGCACCTAATAATCTAAATGGTTGGACTATGTATTCAAGAGTTGACTTAGTAATTATACTAGTATTTTTGTCCGTAATAATATTACGGATTTAAAGTTTTTAATAGGGATATTTTAGATGCTTTAAATTATTCGAGAATTTTGAGATCGGGGTGGGGATCTCGGCTAGAGTCCCGTGCTTGCCTTGTAGGAATTTCACCTCATCTCCATTTTCACAAGGAAAATTTTCCGCATCCGTATCTCCATTTAGGACGGTACCCGCAGGGATCCCCCACTTCATGAGGATTTTTAACACCCTTAGGTTAGTTGAAAACCTGAAAGTGTTTGTTAAGGTTAGTTGGTAATTTGTTGAGGTGAGCTGGGGTGGTTGACCTGGATTATTGACAGATAAATTTTTGAAAGTCACTTAATGGTAGCTTAGTAAACAATTAGTCAATCAAGATAGTTCAATGATTAATTTGTCGAGGTAAATAGATATTCAATAGAGAGAGAGTGATAAAAGAGATGAAAGTGAGTTATGAAAGAACTCTTTAAATTTGGAAAAATTAAAAATTAAGAGAGGTGGACGAAGAAATGGAGGGAAAGAGAAAGATAAATATAAAAGGTTGTTGTTAAAATAATAAAAAAATTCGTTATAAAATTATAGATTATTTATATAAATTATGGAATTATAAATATATTATATATAATATTATATAGATAATAGAGCGTGAATGATGAAGATAAATAAAGAACGGGAGAGCGGGACAGAAGATGATGAAGGGAGTAAAACCACGTATTAATTTTGGAAGAAAATATTCCAATTTAATTGTTAAATTATGTGCCATATTTTAATTATTGTCAAATTATTGATATTAAGGATGGAAATAGGTCAGGCGGCCTACCAGGAGCCTTAGGTCTGGCCTAATTAGGCCTAATGCAGGCCAGGCTTATTTGATACATAAAACAGACTCAGGCTTTTGTAAAAGCCTTTTTATTTAAAGAGGTCCACATAAAAAATCATTGACCCTTATAATTACTAAATAAATATATTTATAAAAGTCATAACATAAGTTTTTTTATATTGTGAAATCTTATTTATTTGTATTTTAAAATTTTTATTATTTTTATTATTAATTTATTTTGTAATAAGCTTTTAAACAGGTTTCAGGTCAGGGTAGGCCTTTCGAACAGGTCAGGCCAGGTAAAATATAAAGCCTTTAACAGGTAATAGGTCAGGTATAGGCTCAATACATATAATTCAGGCCTAGCCTGTTTCCATCCCTAATTGATATATTATAGAATTATAGATATTATAAATAGAAAAAAGATAGAATAAATGGAATATAATAAAAATGAAATGGAGAAGGAAGAATGAAAATAGAGAAGAAAGCTGGGAAGAGGAGGAAGAGGAAATCTTCTTGATTTTGGATGTAAAGATTTTATTTCAATTATAATGAGAAAGTGACATTGGCATATTTTGGTTGGAAAATTAAGGAAGGTGATAGAGAAGTAGGATATGGAGAAGAGGAAAGAAAGAACTATTAATTTTATATGGAAATATTTAATTTCAATTGCAATGAGAGAATGACATGTGGCACATTTTGGTTGTTAAATTAAGGAAAGAGATAGAGAAAGAGGATAGGAAGATGAGAAAGGAGAGAGTTCCTTAATTTTGGAGGAAAATATTTAATTTCAATTGTAATGAGAGAGTGTCATATGACATATTTTGATTGCATAATTATATATATATAATAGACTATTGTAGATTAAAGATGCGTAATCAGAGTTCCGAAGTGCATCAATAGTCTCCTAGCAAGAACTTAACCATTCCCTGCTTTGTTCAAGTAAATAGGTTCATTTGAAGTAAATTACTAATTAACCACCCTAAACATTACAAAAGCAATTATCTGAATAACATAAGTTTTCGAAAGGTAGCTCAAATCGCATATGTCTCCTTCCTCTAATAGAAATTTTGAATTTGAATCTCTTTTTCAACATATCTTTGATAAAAAAAAAATTATCTAAATAATAACATAAGAAAAGAATAGAAGATATAGATTAAAATTTAAACAAGTATCCAAATCCAACCTTCAAATTAAGCATAGATATTAGATTATACGATAACAAGTGAACTACTCGAATAATAATCATCATGACCGCACCAATTATTACACCATTACCATATAAAAAGTAGTTACACTTACTTAATCATCATCGTCATCTTGAAAAAATAACAGCAATGGGACTTGTCACAAAATGGTTATTATCAGAAAACCACTCAAGAAAGCCTTGTGCAGTAGACGAGGCAATAAGAGTGTCTCCTCTTTTCCGAGTAAACGTGACGGAGTACCTCGCCGTCTGTTGCTCGCCGTTGAACACAAGAATTTGTGGTTCCACGCTAACATCTACACCACTCGGGGGAACAACTCTCACAACATAACGCGAATCAGCTGGACCAACATTCCTCACCGTTCTGTTGTATGTCTTAGGGAGGAAAGAATCAGATCCCATCACAACGGAGAACGAAGGATAGTTCAACTCTGTAGCTTCAATCTTTTTCATTACTTGCTCACAGTAATTCATAGTCTTATCCTTAACCAACTCAATCATTCTGTTTGTGGAACCAAATCCACATAGATAAGCAGTGTAATCATCAAGCGTAGTATCATAAACAAGCCCAGGATCATTGGCCTTGGAAGGGTTCACATGGCCTGCTCCAATGGCGAACAAGCTAGCAGGAAGTAGCTTCTCGTCAGGAATAGGCTCACCTTGAAGGTTTGTTGTGTGTGCCGTGGTCATGATTGCAGACTTAACAGCGGCAGGTGACCAATCAGGGTGAGAGCTCTTAAGCAATGCTGCAACACCACTTATGTGAGGGCAAGCCATTGATGTGCCTGACATGATGGAGAAAGAAGCTGGTTCTCCTTCTCCTTCTCCATTGATGTTGTTGGTTCCCCAATCAGCAGGCCAAGAAGCAAGAACATTCACTCCGGGTGCTATAATATCAGGCTTCAAAATCCCAGGACATTGCTTGCTTGGTCCTCTTGATGAGAATGAAGCAACAACAGGTGCAGGTGTGTTACCTGTGACAGTTCCTTTGAACAATATTGTGGCCTTAGGATCAGTGCTTGAGTCTATGTAGCGCATGATTTGCAAGCCTGAAGCATGGCTTACATGTGTAACAGGAAGAGGGTTGTTATCGACACTTGAAAGGGAAAGGGTATATCCAATTGTGTTGCTGTTAGCGAGGATCATTGCAGCAGCACCAGCACTTTTCACTGCTAATCCTTGTTGATAAATCGGTGTGTTCTTATCATTAACACAAACCACTATCTTCCCTTCCACTTTCATACTCTCTAAGAGAAACTTGTTATTGCAGGGTGCCCCATGAAGATGACCAAGAGGTAACATTGAATTATTCCAAGGCTCATTGAAAAGGGACTCACCATCATACTCTGCACCATTTCCAAGCTTTGCTGATGCTACTATTCGCCGATCCATGGTGCTTGCTCCTACGGTAAACATCCATGGAGCCTCATTGACAACAGTACTTGGTTCAGGACCTTCATTACCGGCAGCAATGGTGACAAGAATCCCCTTCTGTGTTGCCACAAAACTACCGATGGACATGGCATCCTCAGAGAAGAATTTAGACTCTCCGGCTAAGGAAACAGAGATGATGTCAACTCCATCTTCAATTGCAGCATCAAATGCGGCTAGAACAGAACCTTCGGAGCAACGACCATCCATGCTGCACACTCTGTAAATGGCTAAATGAGCATGAGGAGCCATGCCAGCAGAAGTGCCATTGGCATGGCCAAGAACATTAGCATGCTTCACAAAATTGCCAGCAATGGTGCTTGCAGCATGGGTGCCATGCCCGGCGTCATCAAAAGGTGCCTCAGGCTCAGCAGCAGACATATAAGTGGATCTGGATGTGCTTATTGCACCGATTATCTTGTTGTTGCAACCTTTTCTGAAGTGACACTTGCCTTTCCACTTCGCCGGTGGCGGCAACATTCCTTCGTCGTTGAAGGAAGGATGAAAAGGGGATATTCCGGTGTCAAAAACTCCGATGATCACACCTTTCCCAAGGTTGGGCTCTCTCCAGAGCCCTTCGTCTCGGTGCAGACCCAAGAAGGTAGGGGTGTGAGTTGTTTGCAGTTGCAGCGTGTTTTCTTCTCGAACCATGAGAACACCGTCTTTGTTGGCCATGTCTAGTGCTTCATCTTTGGTGAGTCTTGCTGCAAAAGCATAACCGACGTGTCGGTATGCATGGAGAATTCGAGTTTCGGTATTTAAAGTTGCAGTATCAGTGATGGTGGTAGATGGCAAGAATGATTCGTACCATCTATGGAGGTTATAATAATTGTTGTTATTTCCTTCTGAAGCCAACCATATTTCTGGCTTCTTAACATGAACAATGTATGTTCGAAACTCATTTCCTTCTACGCTGGCTACCCTTTGAGGCAGTGATGAGGGAAAAAACAAGATTAAATTGAGGACAAACACTATTAATAACTTAATAGCCATCATGCTAGCAACTACAGCAAAAACCTTCTTGCAATTTATATACCAAAAGTTATTAGTTAGTGTTTAGGTAGTTTATTTTGTATGTGCAGAAGCATTCGTATATATTTTACAGTTGGGGTCCCTTGGGGATGGGGAAAGGTTATGCATGAAAGGTGAAATTTGGAACTTGTTTTCATATATTATTATTATTGGGTTGGATATTTGAATGCATGAGAGATGAATTATTTTGTGTAACTCGAAAGGGGAGGGTTAATGAAGTGTTTATTAGTTTATTACAGATTTAATTTTGTTATATTGAATTTACAAGTGTCTTCTCATATTTTGTAAGGATGGTATCTTCTTTTACAATTAGTTAATGACCTTTGGGATCACTTTGCTCGTAACACTAATTGTGCTTGCTTATTATGATATTACATATTAGAGAAAAGTTGAGGGAAAGTAATTCATATTGGTTAGCACGTTAGTCAGTAGTCTAATTTTTTTTTTTTTTATCTAATAGTTTATTATTGTTAATATTGATATAAAAAATGGAATTTAAAAAAAACATTTTAAATTAATTTTTTAAAATGTAATTTTACACGGTATAAAATTATCTCACCGTCTCACGTAGTTTTTCGTCTAATTAACCTTTATATTATCTAAGACAGTAAGATTATACTTTATAAGATCAATTGAAAGAATTTGAAAAGAAAATCATTTTTTATGAATGAATAATTTTCTAATATCACTGAGTAATAATTTTCTAAGATTATCTATCAATTTATTAATGTATTTGAGTTTTTTTTTTTATATCAATCAAGCAAAATATGTTGGTTGATTAAGTAAAAAAAAAAAAGCAGCACAGATTATATAGCACTTTCCCAAATTTAGTTAGAACTGTTTTTTTTTTGGCCAGTAGTTAGAACTTAGAATTCTCTTAGAAAATGGTAGAGGGCTACCTTTGGGCTTATGGTTTGTATTTACTATTTAGCGGACGTTGTCCTCATTTACATGGTGCCTACTATGGTGGAGAAAAAGAATGGTGAAGAGAATCATGGAAATTTTTTTTTTAATTATTTATTTAAAATAAAATCGATAATCTTCATTCTCTTCATGTGAAGATCTCTTCATCTTAAAATTTACCCATTTACATATCCACAAAAAAATTGGCACTCCTCTTAGTATTTTGCTAAAGAAAAATCATTATTGACTCTTAGTAAAATTCAATAAAAAATATTAAATAATTATTAATTTTAATTTATTTTAATTTTTTTATCATAAACTCTCAATATACTTTAATTAATATTTTTAATACTAATGATTAAATAATAATAATAATAAATAATAAATTTTAATGATCATTTAACATTCCTAAAATTCATTTATAGGCTGTTGGCCCAACCAAAATGCAAAAAGAAAATATCTATGAATGTTTCCATGGTAACTAGGTGTTGGCATCTGGTACACCATCTTCCCTCATGATGCACAATAGAAGATGCTGGTTGGGCATGAAAATTGGGACAAAATCACAAATCACAAATAAGTAAATATAAGACATAGCATGTGAGGAGAACGTGAGAGGGCGATCCCTAAAACCTCGATTAGAGGTTATCTCGCTTTCATTGGAATTTAGATTTTAGATTTGATTTGAGGAACAACAGTCATAGGTCACTCCTTGTCCTACCAAACTTATACTTAATTCTCATTTTTGTTACTTAAATTGTGCATTAGTACATTAATAAAAAGATTTAAGTTCCATCATTAACACCATACTTAAATAAAAAATAAATGTTCAATTTTCATGAGTTTAATTAGAGAGGGATGCCACACCGACAGTGTATAGACCTTAAGTTGGAGCTGGATTGGTGGAAGTGGCTGTCTCAACTTTCAATTGTCCAAAGCTTCATGTTTTATTCCCTCCAAGGGACCCACTCTCATCCAACGCCCACAAAGCCTCCATCAACTCAAATCTGAAATCTGACCGTACGATCAGATCCCCTCTCATTCATAACCCCATAACCCAATAACCCTTTCCCTGTTTTCTTCTCCATCTTCAGATCTCAGCAGCTGAGAGAGTCTGAGACTGAGGGGAACCAACCCTTTCACCCATTTGAAATCCCCATCGTGCCCTTGGCCTCCTGGCGATGGTGGAGGCACAGACATGGACTACCCGTCGAATGAGCAATCCAAGATTGCTGGACACGACAACCAACGACTCTGTCGTCAACATTCCGACCACTCCAACAGCAGATGAACGCAGCAACAACGGCGCCCACCACTTCTTCTTCTTCGGCTCATCACACTACAGCGTCTCCATCTCCCCAAACATCCTCACAGCACTCATAATCGCATCATGGTACTTCTCCAACATCGGCGTTCTCCTCCTCAACAAGTACCTCCTCAGCTTCTACGGTTACCGCTACCCAATCTTCCTCACAATGCTTCACATGCTATCCTGCGCCGCCTACAGCTACGGCGCCATCAACTTCCTCGAGCTCGGTCCCTTGCAGCACATCCACTCCAAGAAGCAGTTCCTCAAGATCTTCGCTCTCAGCGCCATCTTCTGCTTCTCCGTCGT
>JASCZI010060434.1:202697-242363 GCA_036250425.1 Stylosanthes scabra
CCATATAGATAGATATGGTAAGTATTTCAAATGCACTGCGTAAAATAAATGGACTTGCCAACAGTAGTTAGGCAACATTAATTCCCTCTTTGTGGTGCCAGTACTTCCATGGTACTACCAACCGAACATGAGAGCCAAATTTAATATACACAATCTATCTATTAAATTTTTAACCATGAAAAGTATCAACTAAGATCTCGAACTCCTTAGAGTATTTCTAATAAATAAAAATGTAATACAGGCTTGGCAATAATTTTATAAGATGTTATATCTGCAACTAACTGGGAGTTGCTCAAATTTACAGCTTTAAATGATAAATTTTAAGATCAATTTCTGGCATATATCTAATTGGTTCAACCAGAAAATATAACACCCATGTCTCAGTTACTAGATAATTAGAGGAAGAGGAATAGAGTAATTTACAGACCTTGCGCGAGAGACCATCCTCTAGTTTCTGCCGTTTTGAAGCTTGAGTTTCTACCCCAGAAAAGGTAGACACATTCATTTCCTTGTTCTGAGATAACTTCTGAAACCTGAGACAATGTAAAAATTGTAGATGGTATAAGGAAGAAAATGTAAATTCAGTTCTTTCTACATCCACAGATAAAAAAGCATCAGCTAGAATCACCAGAAATCTTGAGGAGGAATGTGAATACCATCATACACTCGAAACCTTTTGAACAAATAGTACTTTACTTGTTTGCTTTTCGGATAATAGTACATGCATAGCTAACTATGAAAAAGTATAAGCTAGTCACAAAATCACCTCGAAGCAACACTTTGAGGAGCCCGATTTTGCTTAGCCAGCTGACTAGCTGTAGGTTTCATTAGTGTTGAACCCTTCCTGAGAGTGGATTTAGCCTTTGGTTTCAAACTGCTACCGGTTGTCTTACTGGTAAAGGTTAGTCCTAAAAGAGACAAATATTTGTCAAGCGATAGGAGGGAAGAAAAAGAGGGAAAATGTTTTTAGAAATCTGGTGAACTGTTAAAAAATCCATAAAATTCTACAGTTGACATATAAGGTGTAAAAACTCATTGCAGTATGAGCACCAGGGATTACAGATAGGGTTTCTAAACTTTAAAGAGAAAAATTGATAGAGCCAAAGTTCTTGTGATCCAATTCATCATTCAATGCTTTTAGAAGAATCACAATATACGATTACTAGGTGAACAACAACTTTCAGATAATAGTTTTCCCTATCTATGATCATTCAATAACTTCAATTACCTGTGCTATTTACTTGTAACGGTTGCATTTGCATAGCCATATCTTGCATAACTCCAGCCACCGTTTTCGAATCTACCAAATCAGAAAACAGCTTAGATAATAATATCAGCAAAACAAGAATCAACAACATTGCGTAAAGTGAAATAGCAGAGGCATACCGCCATGGGTGCATTCCAGAGAAGAGGCGCCAACATCGTCTTCTCTAAGCAAAAGCTTCGAAACAAAAGCTGAAACACAAGAGATTATTGAGATAAAAACACGGTGCATTGTATGAGGCATGAGAAATGCATTGTTGGAAGAAAGAGGAAAGGCGAAAACCGACGAGAAGGAGGGTAGCTGGCGGCGGTGTCAAACCAAAGCTCAGCTAGGCGAGCTTGAAGGGGAGATTCTTGCGCCGTGAAATCGAAGAAGCGCGCGGCATCAAACTCGTAATCGAGGTCGATTTCGTGAGACACATAAACCTCATTCTCTATTTCCATGTCTTCGTCCTCCTCCTCCATCGTGGTGGTGGTGGTCATCATCATCATCGTCGCCGCCACCTATTGCGATTGCCGATTATGGAGCTCCGAATAAAACCCGTTAAAGAAAATGCACTGTAGACGGCTACTGTTACTGTTAGCTAGTCAAGCCACTGAGAGAGAGGGATTTTACATTTGAATACCAAATCGCCTCATTAATTCATTATTCAAATTAATTAAATATAATATATAGTATTTTTTTATTCTTTATGCGTTTCGTTTCGCGAAATGGAAGGTTGCCACTGCCCCCCACCCCCTTGACTTTGAGTTGAGTGTTGGGTAATTCGGTCCATTGAAAGTATATATCTTAATTAATTAATTAATATAGTATACAAATTTATTCAAATAATGGTAATTAATTAGCTTGGGGTTATGTGAGAGGGGTTTTGTCTTGTTGCGCTGGGAGCTTAACCATATGGCATGTATATGAATATGAGTGTGTACAGTAGAGTGTAACGACCAAGACAGTACATCACTAACGATCCAAAATTTGAATTTGTGGGGTCTAAGTTTGTTGGACCAATTTGCCCCTTTGGATAGGTTCTGTTTTGGTGCCTGACGTCAGTGCTCTCACATAGTGTCCAATGCGCACCACAGTACCACACTATAAACTGCAATTTCGGCGCCTCAGTCCTCTTTCCAATTGGCTACATTTCCCAGGACCTGAAATTCCCAGATTGCCCTTAACGGTTCTCTTTTCTCACTCAGTTGGGCCGGGTCTGCACCCCCTTGTTTTGTTTCTGAATTTCTGACTCCCACTCCATACGTTACTCAGAATCAGAATCTAAAGAAAAAATCTCTATGTCCAAAAACAAAAAGTAAAACTCTCATCACCCATATCAATTTGGGTGTATCATTATTCACTCTCTATGTGTAGAGAAGAGATTTGAACTCAAATTTGGAACTTTTGTGTGAATACTAGTGTGACCAAACTAGTAATTCAATTTGCTGAAAAGACTAAGTGTTAATTTTGTTTTTACCATATCAGGTCAAATTGAGAAATATAGGATTTGATTGTTTGCGAATAAGATTTGCCACTGAAGAGTTTAAATCTATAAAGTATATAGATAGAGGGAGTTAGGTTGTAGGTTAAATCGTACTATACTCTATACATTATCACCACTCATCTTACTATGAGAGTACAAATTACAATTTCAATTAAAGTGAATTATACCCTCGACGATATTTCATCCCATAACAATATATATTTTTTAGTGAACTTCTTCTATATTTAAATCTTATAAACACCTTCCAAAAGTATCTATCAATTTAATTTTTGTATTAATGTTATTTTTCTGGTGTAAATAACAATTACCGTAAAATTAGTTAAGATAACATTTGTTTCTTAAGAAAAATATCAAAACAATACCACTACGCATCCATATGAGTTCAAGAGGATAAATTCAAAACTAGAATAAGTCATGTGATTCTTTTTAAGACTCATTTTATATTTATTTTATTTTATTTTATTTTATTATTTTAGACCCAATTATAACTTGGTCCGCTTTGTTTTAGTAGATCATTGTATTAGGGTTTTGATAATAAGAGGTATAAAAAGCCTCTAAAACTTGTAGCCACCGTTTAGTTAATTTTTTAATGAATGAAAGTTTTAAGAGTTTCTTTGAGAAACTTAGGTGTAAACAGAGAGATAGGTATATCCTTGACTGTTGCATCAGGAAATCAAAATGAAGGTAGAATGATTCACATTTTCTTTTTATTCCATCTTATCCTAGCTTCCGTTCTTTATCATTTGGTATCAAATTTCGGGTGTTAGATTAATCCTTATTTGTTCTTGTGTTGTCCTTCTTCCTTTTAGTTTAGAAAAAAAAAAAAATTATCGTATTCTTTATCATTTGTGTGTCTTTGTTTTTGCTGATCACATTTTCTTAAATTTAAAAAAAAAAAAAACAAAATCAGCAACCACAGTGTGTCTCCTTTGAGTCTATTGTGTTTTTCCCCAAAAGTTTGTCCATACCTATTGTCAATTATTTTCCATTGAGTCTCTTTTTTCATGTTTCTTGCTTTTATTTCTTTTTTTTTTGTTTATTCTTATTTTATTTTTCAATCAGTTTGCTTATTTAAAAAAAAATAAAAAACAAAAAACACTTCAACAGTGCGTTACTTCCTTTGTGAAGTTCAAAAAAAAAAAGAAGCTACACATCTTAAAAAAAAACCGCACAGTTTGATATATATATATATCATTTGTTATTAATCCAAATTTTTTTTCTTCCCTTTTGTTCGTTAGTTTTCTTTCTCATATTGAAAATTGTCCTTCTTAGTGTTTCTTTCATTTTTACATTTTAATTCTTATTTAGTGTCCTTGTCGAAGTTTCTAAAGTGCAGCAATTAAAAGATTACAGATTAGTAAAAGGCAAGAGTGGTGAGTATTGAGAATAAACACGAGTATTCATTATCGAGTGAAACACGTGAATGAGTGCGTTGTGAGGTCTTTTCTACAACATTTTTGCAGGTTTTCAAATTAGAAGCCACGATGATTGAGGACTATGATAGTGATAATGAAGCATTCCCATATGAAAGATGAGTTTTCAAGATGCAAGTACCCTTTTTCAAAGGAAGTGATGATGCTGAAACTTATTTTACATGGAAAGAAAGATAGATTTGTATTTTGCAGGTTGCAACTATTCAGAGGAAACAAAAATAAAATTGGTAGCAGCTGTATTTTATGAATATGCTCATATTTGGTGGAATGACTTAGAGAGATCTCGAAGAAGGTGCGGACGACAACCAGTTCGCACATGGATAAGCTGAAGATAGCTATGAGGAATCGGTTTGTGCCTTCATTATACCGTGAGAGTTCTTTTGAAAGGCTTCGTAAGCTAAAACAAAGTTCCAAGTCTGTCAAAGAGTACTATGTTCAGCTACAAGATTTGATGAACAAGGCCAATGTTGACAAAGGTCCTGAAGTTTTTATGGGGCGATTTTTGCTTGGATTAAACCAAGATATTGCATATGAGGTTGAAGTCTACGATTATGCAACAATGGAAGATTTACTCAATTTGGCTATTGAGGCGGAGATGCAACAACAACGTCTGGCAACATGGTTCAATTCTATCTCTACAAGAAATTCTGATGGTGCAAGATTTGATGATACAACAACACTCAAGGTTGCAGACTTGAAGACACATCATATGGATCACCCTCACATGAGCAATTCTTCTAATGCCGCTTTTACTTCTTCTAAAGTAGATTTGGAAGAATTAGTTGAAGATGTTGTGAGTAGAGAGGTGGTCTTAGAAGAACCAAAGATGCACACAGTCTCACAAGGGATTTTAGGATGTGAGGAAAGTGACAATCAAGAGGAACAAAATAAGCAACTGAGAAAAGAATAAAGTGAGATAATGAGTGACTGTTTCAGTGAATGTGAACAAAAGATTTTTGAGAAATAGAACGAAAACTGTGAGGAAGACTTAAAATGTGCTTCTATGTTACTTTTTGAAAATTTTACAAGTATTATGGTCAATGTTGAAGGTCCTAATGTGGATAAACAAGAATCAAGACAGTTAGCTGCATACTTTAGCATGCCAGTGAGCGTTTACACGGATGTATGTTTTAAATACTCAACATATATCAAACTATTGTCTGCTTTACATTTGATAGTTAAGGAGATCTTAAACAAGAGGTATGCACAACGATCTGGTTGTCTAGGTCATTTCAATCAGTATTTACTTTAAACAAGATTTGAGGACGAATCCTTTTGAAGAGTGCGAGAATGATATGAGCTCAAGAGGACAAATTCGAAGCCAGAATAAGTCATGTGATCCTTCTTAAGACTCATGTTATATTTGTTTTATTTTATTTTATTTTATTGTGTTAGGCCCAATTATAACTTGGTCCACTTTGTTTTAGTAGATCATTGTATTAGGGTTTGATAATAAGAGGTATAAAAAGCCTCTAAAACTTATAGCCACCGTTTAGTCAATTTGATGAATGAAAGTTTCAAGAGTTTCTTTGAGAAACTTGGATGTAAACAAAGAAGTGGGTATATCTTTGGCTTTTGCATCATGAAATCAAAATTAAGGTAGAGTGATTCGCCTTTTTCTTTGATTCCATCTTATCCTAGCTTCCATTCCCTATCACACATCCAATCAATTACCCTAATTAAGTCCAACCAAATTTTTCCCCCACTCTCACCCAAGATTCAAACGCGCGTTTACTCCCCCAAAATTATTATTATTCTCCTTCTTCTTCTTCTTCTTCTTCTTCAGCGCCTCCTCCTCCTTCTTGCTGTTGCCTTCGTCGTCGTCGTTGCTGCCGCCATCATTGTCGTCGTCGTCATTGTCGTCTTCTTCTTCTTCCTCTTCTTCGTCCTCTTCTTCGTCATCTTCTTCGTCCTCCTCATCCACTTCCTCCATTATTTACGTTGTTGTTGTTGTTGATGAAAAATTGAATTGGAATCTTCTAGAAAATAGAAACGGATTGTGAAGACAAGTAGAAACAGATTTTGAATTAAAACATGAATTGGATTTTTCACAAAAACAAAAACGAATTTTTAATGAAAACAGAAACAGATTTTTAATTAAAAAATGAATTGGATTTTCATGAATAATAATTCTAAGTGAAGAAGTGGTTTTGACCAACCAAGTTCAACCAAGTCATTTATTGCTACGCTAAATAGAAGACTATTTTGGTGTCAAATAAAACTTTATTTATGTGCAATTTTTTATACTATTTGACACCGAAATAATATTCTATTTAACATAAAAATAAATCACTTGGTTGGTCAAAATCACTTGTTCAATTAGTATTTCCCTAAGTATAAATATAAATAAATTGAAGTTAGAGAAAAATAAATAAATAGGGTAAATTTTAAAATATAAGAGCATATATGATAGTTCACTTTTTGAGTATCAATTTATCTTGAAAACATAAATGAATTAAATTGATACTTTATTATACATTGGAAGGAAATTTAAAAATGTTATTGGTATCACTAAATCGATATCATATCACTTGTACACCTCATTTAATACAAATTAATTTAACTTAATAAATAGTATTGTGTGAGGTCAAAATTGATATTAATCTAAAATTTAGCATTGAAGATGTTATCTCAAATATAATATCAAATGAGATATAATCCCACAAATATTGAGGTATCATTATATAGACCTAAATTAATATTAAATTAAAATATAGAGAGGCTCTAATTGAAGTTTTAAAATAATCTTCTAATTTAAAAAATTCAACTATTTCCCCAATTCCCCATAATAATTCAGTGACTACTACAACTGGCCAATAATGAACAAGAAGATTGACGCTCCAACCTCCAAGGCCAAGCTACCACAGTCACAGAAACTTGCAAGTTGCAACGGAATTCTTCTAAATTTGTTCATCATGTCTTTGGCAGGATTTCGAAGTTTCAACTTTCAAATCTAGTTTTTATTGACTCCTTACTTAGCTAGCTAGTTTGAATTATAGAGGGATCCTTCACCATGTACCTCTATAAAACTAAGTTAACATATGTGTTCAACTCTTCGTAGAGTTTGTTTGGATGTCATTATTTGGCTAAAAAAAATTTTTTTTTAATAAAAAAAAAAATCTTTTTATATTTTTTAGCGTGTTTAGATAATTTTTACTAGTAAAAATAAAATCACTAGTAAAATGGAAAAATTTTTTTTTTTTCAGAAGATGTTTTTTACATCTTTTTTTTAAAGATTTTTTTCACTAAAAAAAAAGATGTTTTAAAATAATGAATAGACAAAACTATCCTTATCATTATTATAAAAAGACACCATTTACCCCTCTTTTATTAATAACAAAAATAACAAATCTCTTATACTCTATTCCATTCAAACCTATTATTTTGAGGCAACATTTTAAGAATTTGATATAGAGATTAGAGAATCACTAATATCACAAGATAAAGAAACACAACGTGATATCATTGTTGCGTGTTTTTCACTTCATAATTTCATAAGAATGATGAATTCTAATGATATAAGCATTCTACAAAGTTTTGAAGATATTGTTTTCTTACAAGCAAATGAACGTGATGATCCTACATGTAATAGATCTACAAATACCTTTATAACTCACTGGAAGGAACCAACACAAGAAGATGTTCAAGTGGTGGAACAAATTAGAGACAATATTAGAAATCAATTAGTACAAGAAATGAATTAATAAAGTTAGTTAATTTGTTTTATTATTTACAATTGAATGTCCTTTTTAGTAATTTTATTAATGTAAAAGTATTTTTATTTATTTTTTTCCAAACATAATATTTTCTATGATAAGTGCTTCTATGTAAAATACCAAAAAAATAAATTTATGTTTACTTTTTCAAAAAATTTTTTAAAAAAAGATCATTTAAAAAAAAATTATTTTTGATAATAGCATCCAAATAAATCCATAACACAGATGAATAATAAAAAACAACTGGACCGTGTGCATGTCTAACATACATGTACATCCAAACATATTATAGCCGTCAGTATGTTAATTATTCAAGATAAGACAAACTTACACATTCAAGCGTTGGGACTCCTATCCATTGAATTGCCAATAAGGTGTATGCATGTATGGTTTAACCCTATACGCAACCAGTTTCTGGCTCATCCAATGCAAGCCTCCCTCATCCTCAAACGTCCACATCCTTACCCTTTTTTTAACTCTCCCTTGGTCTCTAGTGTCATTTCAACTAATATAATAGTAACTTCAGTCTTGAAATTAATAATAATAAAGACTGACTTATAACTAGAGGCTAAAAAAATCCCTAGGCAATCGGGATTTCTACAGGTACCACATTTGAATGGGAATTCAAACGTGGAGAACTTTTTTCGTGAGAATTGAGAGGGGACAAAATTCTTCCAAATCAAGCGAGAGGACTTGAGCAGGGATATCTGCCCTCGATTTCAAAATTCCTCGAATCATTTTAAATACCTAATATATTTTTATTGATTAATTTTTACTATAAATTTTTTAGTAATTTTATATATCATTATGTTATATTATTTTATTTTTTAAATATAATATTTAGTTTTAACTTTTAAATAATTTATTATTTTGGACAAGATATATTTAAATGTATTTTTCATATTAATATTTTTTATAGTAATTTTTCAATTATTTATTTTTATTAAAATTATAAAAGAAAAATGAGGAATGGGAAATCCACGAGGCGAAAATTTCCTCGCGGCGCGGAATGGGGTGGGGACGGGGAGTGGGAAGGCCGTCTCTCCATTGGCACCCCTACTATAACTCATTATTATAAAAATAATACTAGAGAAACAATAATATAAAATTATATATTTATAATTCTATTTTTTATATATAATATTTAAAAATTAAAACAATTATGCTAGCTACCCAATAAAAATTCAGCTAACATTAGCCAATAACTTAAATCGGATGTTCTATTTCTTTAGGTTTTTTATATTTTATTTTTAGGTTTCGAATGTTCTCTTTCTAAAGAAATATAAAGTTGGCTGAGGTTGCTTTAGGTTTCGGATGTTCTATGACTTCCATTATGGATGTTCTATAAACAGTGGTTTAGAATATTCTATTTTTTATTGGCTAATTTATTGGTTAAAAAAATTAGTAATTACCTATACTTTTTCTATTTCAAATTATTCATTTATTTTAACAATAATTAAGAAATACAACGTAGGAAAACAAATGTATTAAAAAAGCCATAAAGAATAAATTATGACTACCTAACCTAACTACATCTCTCAAATTGTTTATTTTCTTGTATAATAAAGACTGAATTATATTCATTTTGAGTAAATGAAACTGAGTTATAGCTGATATCATCCTACTAGGTAATATAGTCACACAAAAAAAAATCCTACGTACTAGGTAATATGCCAAGTAGCAGCTCATTTTAATCGATGAAATCACAACCATGAACCATATATAACCGATATAGAGGGCTAAACGACAACTTATTCTAATAAATTCTCTCTGTCTTTGTATGTGCGGTAAATCAGATCTTCAAAACTACTCCACCAAGTATATGAGATTATGTGTTTGTGCGTGACCTCAAAGTTCCTGTATCCACTCATTCATATTTTGTTTCTGCTTAGCTTCCACGTACATACATGAATATATTTCGCACTAAATACTCTGCGCAAGAGCATCTCAAATTAGGGACCAAATGCTAGCGTGTGCTCTGAATACTCTTTTTTTTTCCTTCTAATTTTTGTTAGTATATACTTCATTTTTGTTTCCTAACTGTCCGTTATTTGGTTCATCGCTGTTTATGGTATGATAAAAACATTTAAACTCTTGAATTGTCGTCGCATATAATCAATCAAACAAAGAATTGAATGGTTCATAAAGCAATCGGATCGTGCATGAGTTGTGCATACTATTATATAGCTCCGAGAGGGAAAAAAAAGCTTAATTAGGGACCATTATATGCCATATGAGGTGGAAGTGTGTTATATATAGTACTACTAATACCTTAATTGCGAAGTATTTAACTAAAATGATAAAACATTAAGAAAAAGAACGATTTGATATTAATTGAAATTTAAGAAATTAATTGAATGCATCATATATACCCAAGTAACAAGGAAGGAATAAAAGGTTGGTTAAAAAGTAACAAGGGAGAAAAAGAACGATTTGATATGACAACAAAGTGAGGGTATATATGTGGTATTATGGTGCATGAAGGTTGCTGGATGGATAATTCTTTTTAGTATTCGAAGTAAATTTTTTAAAAAAACAAAAAACAAAAAAAATTATAAGATTTGCTATTAGAGACAATGTTGACGAATGACGACTGAGATTAGTAACTTAATTAGAGATTACAGATAAGAGATTAGAGATGACGATTCTCTCGGAAGCGTAGAATATATGAAGTGAGGAGAGCAAGAATGAGACACAAGAGAAAACACATGAAAACAATACAATAGTAGTGGATTGAGGAAGATGATAGAATTGAAGGTGAGGGTGAGGGTGAGGTGGAAGAGATTCCAATAATCCAGAATTAGTGGCTATGACTGTGTTGAAGCCATGAGAGTGATAGTGCCATTGCAGGGAGTCGTTCAAGGCAAAGGAGGTCTCTTCTGGGGTTCCGTCATCCCCTGCGCTCTCTTCTACTTCTTCCAGCTCTACTTCAAGAACCGCCGCCATCACCCTACTCCTCCTCCTCCGCCTCCACCATCACCACCGCAACATCAGTCCCCCGACCCTGAGCCGCCCGCTTCCGACAAGCATCATCCGCATCATGTCCAAGTTTTGCCTCGCTCTCTTTCCAGGATTCTTCTGTCACCCAGAAGTCCTGCCGGACCTGCTTACGTGTCATCCCGCGCCACCTCCGTCGCCAGAATCTCCGGTGAGTCTCCTTACTACGTTGGTTTGCGCAAGGCCGCTGAGGATCCCTACCACGAGGTTCATAATCCTTATGGTGTTATTCAGCTTGGTTTGGCATATAACACGGTGAGTGAGTGAGTGAGTGAGTGTGGTTGTTTCTGTTTTTCCATTCACAAGTGCTTGTGTTAGTTGTTATCATGTTAGTTATGAGAACTGAGTTTGTGGAACTTGATGTAGCTGTCTCTGGACTTGGTTCACGATTGGATTCACCAGAATGGAACCACTGCTCTATTAGGCACAGGATTCATGGACCTCAAACTGGTAATGTCAACTACTTTTTAATTGTGCTGTAATTTGTTTAATTGAATTTGTAATGTAATGCTGAGAAATTTATGTTTGTGAATGGATGTCTACTTTTACCTCTCATGCCAATCCATATATAATGCATCCCATGCAGGCTGTGGCTGGTTTCATGTCTCAAGTTATGGAAAAGTCAATTGTTTTAAGCCCTTCACAAATGATACTAACTGCTGGTGCCACCTCTGCCATTGATATTCTTAGCTTCTGCATAGCGGATCATGGAAATGCATTCCTTGTTCCAACACCTCACAGCCCAAGGTAACTCTTAACAAACTCCTCAATTTTTATACCTTCTTTCATGCTAGAAAAACATGAAATATGCTTTGATCACCTCTTGCAGCTTTGATGGAGTTATAAAATGGCGAAGTGACATCGAGATTGTAGCTGTTCCCTGCCGCAGCACTGATAACTTCAATCCAAGTATAACAGCACTTGACCGAGCCTTCAACCAGGCAAAGAAACGTGGGCAAAAAGTTAGAGGAATCATCATAACGAATCCATCAAACCCTGTTGGCAAATTGTTGGACCGGGAAACACTACTTGATATTGTGGACTTTGCTAGAGAGAAGAACATCCACATAGTCTCCAATGAAACATTTGCAGGGTCTGCTTGTGGAAGTGAAGAGTTTGTGAGCATGGTGGAAATCATGGAAGCCGAAGAACTTGATCGCGACAGAGTTCATATAGTATATAGCTTATCAAATGAGCTCTCTGTTCCCGAGTTTAAGGTTGGTGTCCTCTACTCATACAATGAGAATGTCCTGGTTGCTGCTAGAAGAATGGCAAGGTTCTCACCTGTTTCTGCTCCCACCCAGCAATTGCTTATCTCTATTCTTTGGGATACTATATTTGTACAGAAATTCATTGAGATCAACAGACTGAGGCTTCGAAGAATGTATAACACATTTGTGGCAGAATTGAAGCAGTTAGGAATCGAGTGCACTCGTAGCAGCGGCGGTTTTTACTGTTGGGCTGACATGAGTAAATTACTCCGCTCTTACAGCGAAAAGGGAGAGCTTGAGCTTTGGGACAGATTGTTGAATGTAGCTAAGATCAATGTTACCCCAGGATCATCTTGTCACTGTATTGAACCAGGATGGTTTCGTTTTTGTTACACTACATTGTCTGAAAAAGATGTTTCTGTAGTCATGGAAAGGATTCGGCGAATCTCTGCAGCTGCAAAATCACATAGTTCACATGGCATTAATTAGTACTGCATATGTTGTTTTTGTTTACTTATTCTTTATTCTTTCCAGCATCATCCTAGAAGGAATAATCAATCATCAAGGTGGTTATAAGATGGAGTTGTTTTAAAAGTTTTTAAAGCCTATGCATTAGGACTTCTGTTAAGTGTATAGTTGGAGCCTCTTGCATGGTAATCTCAATGTGAAGAAGCGGCTCTATTGGTAGTATTCAGCTTACAAGAGAACAAAAGAGTAGCACAAGAATGCATAATAAGGTAAACTTGCAAGACCCAAATTTGTTAATGGGAATGATGATTGCTGTTTCTTGTTAAGATTTAATATTGCAGCAAGAAAGTCATATTGTATTATTAAGATTTAATATTTGTTGTAATAATTGAGCAAAGACTGGTGAAAGTTTAATGAGCATTTTGGATGACATGTCAGGATTGTTCCTAAGGAAGGATAATGTAATGTTGATGGCAACTTCCCTGGACAAGATAATTCGAAGTGGTGTTATTGGTAATTCCGGTGATGATTGAGGAGACTGCAGTCATTGCAGTATCATACAAAAACTCAGCTTGTGACACTACACATGGGGTCTCCCTACAAGAAAGGGACGTTTGTGTTGAGAACAATCCGGGGAGTGATAATCATCATCATCAACTAGCTGTATTGGAATGAGAATATGTTTATGAATTAGGCATGGGGCAACGTGATCAAGCTGCATAAAGCCAAAACCAGAAATATTATTTGGCATGGATTGAAGCAGGTGGTGTGGCCTCAGTGTCCACAATTACAACTCTGAAAAGCGATGGATACACAACAAAACAAAGATTGCAAAGAAGAAATGGTAAAATATTAGGAACCAAACTATGCGAAGATGATCAACTATTCCAAGCATTTTCAAATACAATGTGCAAATTTTGTTTTCCGCTTAAAAACACCGGAGATAATGGAATATTGGAATAAAACAAATGCCCTTTATTGCAAAATTCTATGAAGAAGGAAGAAAAAAAAAATAATGACAATATAAAAATGAATGAAAAAGAATTTTTGTCCTTGCTGCTTCTATAACTTAACAAATTAGCAGGTAGCTTAGTGTGCTCCCAATCCATTTCTAATGGACTCAAGAACCTGGACAACCTCAGCCATACTTGGTCTCCTTAATGGATCCTCCGTGGTACAAATTAGTCCCAGCTTCATAACCTGAATTAACTCGTTCTCAGCAAATCCCAGTAAGTTTCTGTCAAAGCAGTTTGAAACTGAGCCAACCTCTAACAAACTTCTTACATATTCACACAAGATCACCACCTCACTTGAAGTTGGACTTTCTACTGGCTTCCTACCAGTAACCAGCTCCAAAAGAATGACCCCAAAACTGTACACATCACACTTCTCACTCTGCCTTAGGCTTTGAGCCAACTCCGGTGCGACATACCCGACCGCATTGTGGAACTTGGTCAGACCATAATTGTCCAAAATGGGGAGCAACTTTCCTAAACCATAATCCGACAACTTAGCCTCGTACTTGAGATCTAAGAGTATGTTAGAGGATTTAATGTTGAGATGAAGAATTGGAGGTCTGCAGTCGTGGTGAAGATAGGCAAGTGCTTTTGCGGTACCAAGTGCGATTCGGAACCTTCTAGACCAATATAACTCCCTGTTGCTGCTGCTAGTGCTTGTCCCGGGATATCCAACCCCATGTAGATTATCATAGAGATTCCCATTAGGGACAAACTCTGATAGAATCAATTGCATTGAAGAGGACCAATAGTAACCTTGTAAAGAAACTAAATTTGGGTGTTGGAGGTTGCCTAATCGTCCAATCTCCTGCTCGAATTCTTCCTGGTTTCGGATCCTTCCCAAAGTCTCAAGCTTCTTCACTGCAATTGAGATGCCACCTTCGAAATCAGTTCTGTAAACTGTTCCGATCGATCCACCACCTATTATAGACTCTTTATCAAGCAATGCTCTTGTACCTGCTTCCCAATCTTCATATTTTGATGGTAAACTTTTGCTGAACAGAACCAGCTTTCCAATTATAACATTTGATTCGGTTGATGATCCAAGGGGTGTGCTCTCGACAACCATGATCTCATCGCTGTCTTTTTTTCGACGACGAGCCCTGATATTCATGATGGTCACCAAACAAACCCCTGCAAGAATCACAGCTGCAGCAACAATTGCAACAATTGCCGATATGCTTAGAACTTTAGTCCTCCCAGGTGCTGAAGGTGAAGTAGTTCCTTTCGCCGAGCAAGAGGTGTCCAAAGGAGCACCACAGAGAAAAGGATTATTGGAAAAAGCAGATGGACCAAAATGCTGTATGGTTTCAATTTGTGGAATGAGACCGGATAGATTGTTGAATGAAATATCAAAATGAGTCATGTTTCCTAAATTTCCAAGAGAAGATGGGATTAAACCAGAAAGTGAATTATGTGACAGATCTAGGTATTGCAACCTTGACAGGTTTCCTAGGCTAGGTGGGATGCTACCATTGAGCCGGTTTTGATGTAAGTTGAGGGATTCCAAGTATGTCATGTTGTATAGGGTCTGAGGAATCTCACCCTCTAAGCCATTACCAGAAAGGTCCCTGCAGCAACATGAAAGAATCAACTCAGATGCGATCCATAAGATTCAAGTTTAATGTACATTAGTTTGAGAAAGTTAAGGAACTCACAACTGAAGAAGAAATCTGCAATTGCTTATATCAGCTGGAATTTCACCAATGAGGTTTAAATTGTGCAAATCTAGAACTTCAAGCAGCTCAATGTTGCCAAAACCATTGGGAATCATTCCACTTATTGAGTTATTACCCAAATTGATAACTAGTAACTTTTGCAATTGCTGAATATCAACTGGGATACTCCCTTTTAGCCTATTCAATCCCAAGGCCAAGACCTTTAGGTTCTTGCATCTAACTATGCTGGAGGGAAATTCTCCATCCAAGTCATTCCCGGAACTATCAAAGAATTCTAATCTCTCACTACAGGTTGTGATCTCAGGAATACTTCCTCCAAACCTATTATAGGATACATTGAAATAAGTAAGATTTTGCAATTCAAGGATGCTGAATGGAGCCAAATCCCTGAACATATTACTACCGAAATCCAAGTGTTTCAAACTCCGGCAAGGTGATATGAGACCTTGCACACTCCCTGATAAGGCATTGCTTCTCAGTGACACATATGACAAGCTTGGAATATCACAAACCCGCGAGGGGACACCGCCGGTCAGATTATTATAAGAAAGATCAATTCCTTCAAGGTTGGCACAATTCACCAATGACACAGGAATTGAACCAGCAAGGTTGTTATGAGAAAGAGACACAAACCTGGTTTTGTAACAGTACCTGAACAAGGCCTGAGGTATCTCCCCAGTGAAGCCATTCTTGGACAAATCTAGAAACCGAATGTTAGGCAAATCACCAATGAACTCTGGGATTGAACCAGACAACGCATTGGAGCTCAAATTGATCTTCCACAATGTGTGAAGATCAGCATAATCATCTGGGATGTTACCCTTGAACCTGTTCCCAAACAATGTCAATGCCCTCAATCTCTTCAAACCAGACAATGCTGGAGACAACACCCCAGCCAAGCTAGTGTTCCAAAGAACGATCCTTTCCACAAAACCTTCATCGTTGCAGTAAACACCTCTGTAATCTTGGCAGGGGTTTCCACTGGGAGCCCATGAACTCAAGCTGTTGAAAGGGTCCTCTGTGATGTTGCCCTTGAATTGTTGCAGAATCTCTCTCTCAGTGGCCGGTGATACCGTTACACAAGAAACCAAGCAGAGAATGGCGCATAAGAAAGCATGAGAGAGGTGAATTTGTCGGTGTTTTCTCATGCTCTCGAACCAGAGGCGTCGTCGGTGGGAATGTGATTACCCGTTAGGCATTATTATGGTTGTTGTTGGAACCAAACTGCGGTGGAGGTTGAGGTTGTTGTTTCATCTCAGCTGCAAAGCTTGAGTCTTGGCAAGAGTTGGACCAATGAGAAACTAAGAACATGACCATCAGCATCATCATCACCAACCGGAAGCATTCTCAATAAAAGGGATCAAGCTTGGAGAAGAAAGAGAAAAAGAAGTTAATAAAAATGATTACTTGGAAAGTTCTGTAGACTAATAAAGTAACCCCTTTTAATCCCTTGTTCTTTTTGTATGATTTGAGGTTTGTGGGGTGGAAATGGTGGGATAAAAATGTGAGCTTGAAGTGGAGAGAGAGAGAGGGAATGGAAGGCAAGGAGGAATGGGAGAGAGTAAATGGAGGATGGTGGAAATGGTGGCTGTAGCTTTGCTGGAAAGTGAAGCAGGTGAAAGGGAATTAATAAATAAGGGGTCTTCACTCTTTCACTCTTCACTCTTCACTCTTACCTTCTCTTGTTTCTTTTTAGTAATAAATAGTGTTGGGTTGTGCTACTGCTATGAATTAAGTATAAATTCAGAGACCAAACTTGTTGCTGCCACCAACTGAAGAGTGAAGACTCAACCACGTGCATTAGAGTGCCACACACTAACTCACTCACTTACCCTTATTCATATGCTAATGATGCCCTTTTTACAAAGGAATATGAAAACCCCAACTATTAATTTGTGTACTGTCTTATCTGTGTGTTTGAGCTTGAGTTCCCACTTCTCACTTCTCACTTCTCAGTTTAGTAGCACCAGCACTTTTAAGTTGTCCTCTTCCTGAGTTGTTTTGAGTAGGGACCAGTTTTCTCTTTCCCGGGCATTTATTCTTTCCCACCAACCAAGCCACCACCACCTTAATCACCCTCTCAATTATACTACTGCCACTACTACTATGCAACAGAACAGATAGATGTAGATATGTTGAATATGCTTTCAAGTTTGAACATTTCAATTTAAAAAAGAAGATGATGTTGGTAGAGGCAGTGAGCTGTTTTGTCATGTAGTACTACCGCTTTCTGGTGAAGGCTTTTGCTTTGCTTTATTCTAACTTGTAAGACATGTTATGTATCCGTTTCAATAGGGATACCTTTATTAGTTGGAATTCGTCGTAATTACCAGCTTTTTACTTAGTAATTAGTACTAATCAACTACGGTACCAATAATGGAAATGGAAAATGTAGTCACATCATAGTACCAGCATTTACATCTGCACTTATTAGTTATTAATGTATTGAATGAATTATTGGGTTTCATTAATTAAAACCTGTTTATTTACACTCCTGCCCTTAGGAGGAACTTTAGTATAAAAATGGGTTAAAAATAGAAAAATAAAAAAACGCTTCGAGTTAGCCAAATGGCATAATGGTGAGTAATAAGTTACTGTAATTTTTTAAACTAATGTTATTACATCTATTCTACTATTTTTAAAGACGTATATAATTTAGGGATTTATTTAATACTTTTTGAAGTAATAACAGCTTATTAATAAATAATTGATAATTGATATTAGGAGAATATTCTGACAGTGAGCAATACATGAATTGCGATGCGACCACACAAAGAGTCTTTGACACGTGGCATACACTTCGTTGTCTTGCCCGTTGTATTAGGTGATTTTGGCCCTTCGATTTATTTTATTTTAGAATTGTGTTATTTGTACGCCAAAATCAGCCACTATTTTCAGCCATTGTATTTTATACAGTATAAAAATATAAAAATTTAAACACTCCAAAACTAATTTGGCTCGCACAAATTTCACGCGCATACCTTGTTACGCACGCTCCTCCTTTTTATTTTCTCACTTTACTTTGCGACCGAATATAACGCTCCGTGTGTCTCTTGGAAATGTTAATATTTGTAGATTAAAAAACACACATGGCAAATTTTGGCTGAGTCTCCTGCTAACATGTGTAGTATCTATATGCTTGCGTACATTGATACTGATAGTGATATTGCAAAGCCTGGCATTCTTTTTTCATTGATTAATTAAAGTCCCTTCTTATTTAAGTTATAATGTGTTTAATTATTTATTAAGGTTGAATTTTATTTAAATTTTTAAATTTAATTATTATTTTTTAACATGTTTGATTATAATTGTATTTTATAATGTAATTTTAATTATGTTTGATTATATCATAAGCTTGAATTTTTATTTAGATTATTGAGTTTAATTATTATATATTATGTGTATGTTTGATTATAATTAGATTTTATAATGTAATTTTGATCATGTTTAATTATAATTTGATTATATAATGAGCTTAATATTTTATTAAAATTTTTTAGTTTGATTATTATTTTAGACATGTTTGATTATTAACAAATTTTATAATATGATTTTGATTCTATTTAATTATAGTCCAATTATAAAATGAATTTAAATTTTATTTGATTTTTTAAGTTTGATTATTATTTTAAACGCGTTTGATTATAACCAAATTTTATTATATATATAATTTAAAAGTGTTTGATTATATTCTAACCGTAACTCATTTTATATCATTATTTACATGAAAAATACTAATAATATTAAAACTTATCAAACATTAAAATTAATGTATGATTTGCATGAAGGATAAAATCAGAATAATAACTCTATTCTCACATGAAGAAGATTAAAGTTTAATCTTAAAGACAAAAAAAAAATTAAAATGCAGACATTTAGAGTTGTTGTGTAATAAGAAATACAAGAAAATGTACATAAGAGAGAATGTGAGGGTGATAGAAGAAAAAATAGAGAGAAAAAAGATTCAACGAGTGGTGAGAAAATAGATAGAAATAAGGAAAATAGATTAAATTAAATTAAATTAAAGGAATGAAATAGGGGGTTAAATGGTGGAGTAGGCACAAAGTCGATTTCAACACATAAAAGATTTAATATAGAATTAATTTAGATTGTTATTTATACCGTATAAAAATACAGTGACTGAAATTAGTGGCTAAAATTGATGTATAAATGGAATTATTTTTTATTTTATATTAAATACATGGAAGAAAATTGATCTCCTTCTCTAATTTTCTTCCTTATCAACGGTTTTATTTTATTTTTTATTTTTATAAACTTGCGATTATTTTTCCGAGTCGTCCCTTTCTTTAACGTTACTTCCTTTTGTTCAAACTTTTCTGTAGCATTTGACTAAGAAGTAAAAATATTTCGGTTTCATTGTACACATGACTTTTTATACAGTAAATAAAAATACAAATGATTTTTTTAATAATTTAAAATATACACGTAAAATATTTTATTTATGTTCCATCATTCAATAAATGTACACATAAAAATTCATGTGTACTTTGTGTACTTTATTCAATGGATAAAATATTGGAAAATGATACTGTATGCTGCGAAAAGTGTGACATATCGGTATTTTACCACTTTTTAGTCGTTGATCTTGATTGATTTTAATTATAAAATCAATATATAATTAAGATCAATGGTTAAAAGTGCTGGAATACCAATATGCCACAATTTTTGCGACATACCGTATAATCTTCCTAAAATATTTTATGTGTACATTTAAATATTAAAAAATTTATGTATACTTTTATTCATTATATAATAATTCATGTGTATTTTTATTCATTCTTCTCGCTTTATATTCCAAAATTCTCGGTCTTCCTTGGTTAACAGAGGGTTGGGGAGGGTTAGATATTTTTACTTATCTGATCCACGGTTAAAAATGTAAAACACAACAAAATGATGAATTGATTGACACATAACATACGTACAATATGCCACGGTTTCTGCCATGTTTGGAAATGCATTTATTTGGTGCGTTTACTATCTGTCTAATAAGAATAGGAAAGAAGCATGGCTGGCTAATTTCAATTGTGGCCCCAGATTGCCCCACAACCACTACAAGGGTCTCTCATTTTATCTCTTGGTTCTATTAACGGGTGTTTATCCATCGTCAAATTCAAAGTCAATCAAGTAATGAAATTAGTATGTCAGCCTTTTTTTTTTTTTTAAAAAGAGGCTCGAACCCGAAACTTCTTATAACGGGGAAAAGATAATGCCATATGAGTTACACCCGAAACTTCTTATAACGGGGAAAAGATAATGCCATATGAGTTACAGGAAATCAGCCTTTTAGTTCTAAGAGATTTAATTTATGATAAAATGGTGAAAATTTAGTTTAAGTGGATGTTCTATTTTTCTAAATAAAAATATAATAATTTAGGTATAAAGAGTAAAGACCTCAATGAAATTCAGAAGTGAAAAAAATGAATACCAGAAAGGTATGAAAAATGTTATGTGTAGTCTACTAAATGTAAAGGGTTGAGCTTTACGCATAAGCAATTTACTAATTCAGAAAGCAACTCCCTAAGTGGAAATTTCATTCATAAACAATGACAATTGAGCTTCAAGCATGAAGCAACCCACAAACAAAACTACTTTTTTTATATAGACAAAATGGAAAAAAAGGAAGAGATGCCAATTCATCTGTGTTATAGCTTGCTCCTCCTTGGTTACCCCTCTCCCTACCTTTGATAGAACATTCCTATATTCGACCCCGTCATTCCCATAGATGATGATCTTCAAACCTCACCAATTGTGCAATGTTAGTTGTGACGGCTATCAGATTCGGACCGAAGTTAGTAGATTACCCCAAAAGCCGCTGATCATCTATCCGGAGCCCCCTGAGCTGCCTCTTTGCATAGACCGCGAAAAAGATCATTGTACCCACAATCATGCTGAACCAAACCACACTCATTGAAATTTGGGGCACAGCAGATGATAGAGTGTTCTCTTTTTGCACAGCAGCAATTGCCCTTATCAAAATTCCCCTACAAAGACAGACAACCATACAAACCATTATTGGTCATAACTATTAGCCTATAAAATAAAACCACCACCAATTGAATTATTCAGAGTATGGAGGAGAAAGTGAGCAAGAGATGGAGACCCTACGTATATATTGAAGTGATGATATCAAACTGCATTCCCAGCAAGGATCCAAGCAAATAAGGCCAGTATTGAACCTTTGTTGCGACGGCACAATAGTTGTAAAGTATATATGGGAATGGAGAAATCCTTATCAAAGCCACTGCCTTAAACTGATGGAACCAATCTCCTCCACCAGCAGCTCTTAGAACAGCAGCTCTCTTTGGATACTTTTCTAACCACTCCTGCAAAGAATCAGAAAACGGTTAACCCGAATTAGCCCAGGTAAAGCAAACACAGGTAGGCAGAAACCAAGTTTGAGTGAAGACAAGGCACATACTTCAATTCTACGATGGAAGAATGAACCAATGAAAAAGGGGAGTGATACTCCTATAGCTATTCCAGATACTATGATCAAATAGGCAACAACATAACCAAATGACATTCCAGCCATCCACATGGTAGGTGAAGATGGCAAAAAGAAGACAGGGAATAGTGCTACAGAAGCAAACATCAGGGCAGCTAATACTGGAGAACTGAATGTCTCTGTCTCCCAGTTTAATAGGGGAATAATCACCTGAAACAACACACTCATTTCGTCAATTAGATAATCAATTCAGCATTAGTATAATTTATCAATACACCATATGAGTGAACAATCTCAATATTTCAATCCATTGATTCATTAACAAAGGAAATTGAGGTGAGCAATCAAAATTGCCAAGGTTGATATCAATAGTTCAATACAAAATGAATGAAAGCAAGCAAGCCATCATCATGTGAGGATTTTAGCTATTATAATTAAAATACCAAACAAGCATGCATAACAAAACCAGAAAAGCAATACATTGAGATAGCGTGGTTACAATCATTATGTAACCGCTAATCCTATTGTTCTTCCACGGAAATCAAAGATAATAACAATTTATAGGCGGGAAAAAATGGTGTAAAAAAAAGAACCTTTTGGATGAAAGGTGGTCCAAGCCATTTGAAAACGAAAAAGCCGACGATCCCAAGGCACACGCAAGTGACCGACAATTTGACGAGATACCAGACAGGGACGCCAGCAAATGTTGCCGGAGGAGAACTGTTCTCCTCATCCTCCTCCTCCTTCTGCTGTGGACTGCTGCTCAATTTCACGTAGTCATCATTGTGATCATCGTCATAGATTCGGAGCGTGGGGCTGGGATCCATCTCCCCTATGGAAGCACCGTTTTCGCGGCTGTCGCGATACGTCATCGAATTGAGAGAAACAGAAATCCGATTGGAGTTCCGGCGGGTGGGTCGCAGGAGGAAATGCTTGTCGACCCGACCCGAATGCAAAAGTGGATTTGGCTTTGTTGCAGAATGATAGAAGGGAGAGAGGGGGAATGAAAGTGAGAGAAGCGAGGAGCGTAAGGAAGGATAGAAGACCGTTTGGATTGAAAGTTGGAGGATGTCGTTTTGAAGTACAGCGACATTTTAGTGGGATGTTGGATGGAGGGTATTGGACCTTACTCGCGCTTTCACCGCTTATTACTTCGTGTAAGCAATGCTATTCCTTTTCATCTTCAATCAAATCAAATAATGGGCTAAAGTGGTAAATAGATAAAAGTGCACACAAAAAAATTTATAGTTACATATAAAATATTCAAAGAGATAAAAATATATTTTAAATACAATTAATAATAAATAAGAATACACATGTCATTTATTTATTATTAATTAACGATGGACAAAAATATATACGATAGGTATATTTTTATAAATTATTAATGATTTTTGGAATATATTTTTGTTCTTTTCATTATATTTTTATTCACTATAAATTTTTTATACGCGCTTTTATTCATTTATTCCGATAAAAATAATAAATAACGATAGATAAATATACATAAATTTTCACAGAGGAAATAAATGTATATACAAATAATTAAATGAGTTAAATATATATCTCAATATTTTATCCATTAGATAATTATATTCTATTGCACAACATAAAATATTCCACCTGTCAATATTATTTAACTGAAACAAAGAATAAGTAATGACGTGATATAAATATCTAATGGATGAATTATTAAAATAAAAATTTTATTGCACACCAAAATCAGCTATTAAAATCAGCTATCAATATATAATATGCATTGAAATATAAAATACACATTGAAAATAAGTTAAACTATATATATTTTATATTTCAATTTATATTATACACTAATGACTGATTTAATGACTAATTTTGGTGTACATTTAGCAAAATCCTTATTAAAATATACATTTAACTCATTTAATTATTCGTATACTTTTCGTTTTATCTTCTATATAAAACTCCATTATAGATTTATTCATTCTTCCATAAAATAAGTAGTAGAGTGACCAACACATTATTATTTATTTATTCCAAATAATAGTAAGGTCAAAGGAAGAGAATATAGAATCAATAAAGAAGCAAGGGAATATAAATACCAAATAGAATGGCGAAGCTGTTGTGTGCGGCATTGGGAGGGCGGCCACGGTACACTGAAAATAAAAAGAATGAATTATTCAGGTGTGGTAAAGCAATTGCAAATTGTCAGCTCCCCTTCCGCCATACATACTTCAAGACGAAACCCACTTCACCTGCGATGCGCCACCAATCCATTCTCCATTCATCTCACAACTCCACGTCTCTCCATCTTCCACCCCAACCTTCGTCTTCCATGCCCACCTCTTCACTCTTCCGATTCCATCGCACCCGATCCCTCTCACGCGCCCCAGGTTTCATTTCTTTCTTTTCTTTTCTCCCCAATCCTAAACCCTACTTCTTTTTACAATAATTAATTTCCCATGTATTTCCAATTTTCTCAGGCAATCAAGCAAGATTCAGTGCTTATCTTCGACATTCTGAAGCAGGCTAATTCATTTCTGCCTCATGTAGTACTTGGCAGCACGCTCCTAGCTCTAATCTTCCCACCTTCATTTACCTGGTTTACCACCAGGTAGGTCTGTGCATCCAAAATCACCCTTTTATAATTAAGTTCTTTCTTTCAGGCATTATTTGTTTGTTTGTTTGATTCGCAGATACTATGCACCTGCACTAGGGTTTTTGATGTTTGCAGTGGGGGTAAATTCAAGTGAGAAAGACTTCCTTGAAGCCTTTAACAGGCCAGCAGAAATTGTAGCTGGTTATGTTGGCCAGTTTCTCATGAAGCCTCTTCTCGGGTATCTCTTTTCCATCATCTCTGTAACTCTATTTGGTCTGCCAACACCGATAGGTGCAGGAATTGCATTGGTCTCTTGTGTTAGTGGAGCTCAGCTCTCAAACTATGCTACTTTCCTAACTGACCCACACATGGCACCATTAAGCATAGTTATGACATCCCTATCTACTGCTTCTGCGGTTTTCGTTACGCCTCTCTTATCACTTTTGCTCATTGGCAAGAGACTCCCTGTAGATGTAAAAGGAATGGTCTTTAGCATTACACAGATTGTGGTCGCTCCTATTGCTCTTGGCCTCCTTCTAAACCGGTAATTCCTTCTTTACTTTCAGATAAATGCGTTAGAACTTAGAGGAGTGTTGTTGTCTTTCTTACAGATTTGTTTTGACAGCTTCCTTCCTCGTATCTGTAATGCTATTCGACCGTTTTTACCTCCACTGTCAGTGTTAGTGACAGCTCTTTGTGTTGGAGCTCCTCTTGCAATTAACGTTGAGGCTGTTAAATCCCCATTTGGAGCTTCTATCTTGTTGCTTATTTTTGGTTTTCATTTGGCTGCTTTTATAGCTGGTTATATCATAAGTGGATTTGTCTTCCATGATTCTCCTGATGTAAAGGCATTGCAGCGAACAATTTCCTTTGAGACAGGTACGAATTTTGTCCATATTATTTCATCGAGTTATTGTCATGTCGAATGTTACTGCTTGTAACTTCATTCATCAAACTGCAGGAATGCAAAGTAGTCTTCTTGCTCTGGCCCTTGCTAATCGGTTCTTCGAAGATCCACTAGTGAGTGTGCCTCCTGCAATTTCTGTAAGTCTGGCCACCTTCTTAGACTCCACTTAGAGTAGTTTCTTTGTGCAAGTTAACTATTTTTACTCTTGTATGTATGCTTTTTGATAGAAAAAGAGAGATCACACAATAGAAAAGGTCTGTGTAATAAAATTGTGATTGTGAGTAATATGTTACAATGTACAACCTATAAATAGGTGAAAAAGATAATCAAAATAATAATACTTAATATCCTATAATAATGTGTTGTATCATACTAATAAATACAAATATACTAATTGGATACACAAAATATTCTAACATATACTTTCTCCATGAATGAGATTATTTGAATGCCTTAATTTAGTACTTACTCAAAGCAACCAATATGATTGCTTCTTTGTGAGGATTGAAGGAAAAAGAAAAAAAAAACTAATGCAACTATTTTCTATAAGTAGGTGCACTGTTGTTTCGCAATGTTATTTATAAGTAAAGCTAATTTTGCTTGCAGACTGTATTGATGTCTTTGATGGGATTTTCTCTTGTGATGATTTGGGCCAAGAAGAAAGAGTAAGAGGTTGATATTAAAGCAGATGAAAGGTATGGTTTGGGGTATGTGCTGCACATTTTTCAGGAGGCACCAGTAGCAGCCAGTTAAATGTCATTCAAAGCAGTGTAAACGTTTAGCTTTGAAAGTTTTTGAGAGAAATTTTCATGTATTATAACAGCAAGGTAAAAGGTAATTGTTGATGCAAATTGCTTAGTAGAGATCAAAGTAGAGGAATGGGGGTGAGAATGGATTCAAATGTCCCTTTTAATTTAGGGTGGGTTTGGTAAAGCTTTTCAGTCAAGTGCTTCTGCTCTCAAAAAGCAGGAGTCATCTTTTTGCGTTTGGTAACTCAAAAAGCCAAGGAGCTTTTGCTCCCGGCTTTTGAGAGCCGGGGTGCTTTTGAGAGCTCTAAAGAATAGCTTTTTAAAGCTGGCTCTGGCTCCTCAAAAAGCAAAATGACAAAATAACCTTATATTTTAATAAAAAACCAATTTTGTCCTTAATTAATTATATTTAATTTACATTAATGCATCACATACTAACAAAAAGGTGTCGTAGTAATTTATTACTTAGAGGGCAACTATCAAATAGATTTACCAAACGCGATATGTGTGGCTTCTTCTTATTGAGATAAATTTTGAGTTATTTTACCAAACGATTATAAAGTGACACTCTGTTAGCTTTTTGAGAGCACAAAGAGCTCAGTCGCTTTTTAAGAGCCACAACATTATCAAACCGAGTCTTAAAGACACAATTGTGTCTCATTTTGATTTTATCTCTTATGCCGCTAAACATTATCTGATATCCTGGTCTTGGAGAGAGCTTTGCGGTTCTGCATTGTTGTTTTGATTATTTTCTTTTTTTTTTCCTTTTTAATTTTTTTTGGTTTTTTTCCCAAGGGGGGTTAAACACGAAATTGAGACTTCTAAGAAGCAGAGGGGAAAATAAAATATCCGTAAAAAGAAAAGAAAAAAAAAGGGTATAAATGTTACATGTCCATACAAAATTAGTCATTTTATATGAGTTGTTGATTGATTTTTAATGTGTTAATTGTTATTACGAATATTTATTATTCTTTAGGTAAAAAATATGCTTTTTCTTTAATCTTTAAGAATCAAACCCTGAAAGTTCGGAAGGGCTACTATGAGGATATTATAACTATTTTTAAATGAGAATATTTATATGATTAAATGAGTTGTCGACACGTGGTATTATTAAGCATATAAGCATGTGCTTGCCATGAATATGACTCACTTTTTACTTGTCATATGGTGATAAATCCAATTCATATGTTATCACTAGAAGACTAAAATAATGTCATGGTGCTATAATTTTTCCTGAAAGTTTTATACCCAAGTACCCAACCATTCCACTTGGTGTAGCAATGATTATGCACTTTTGTTTTCGGTCTTGAAATTAATAATAAATTATGCACTTAATCTTCAATGGTTTGATTATTTTTTTCTGTTCGGTATCTGGGTCAATATATTTTGTTTAAGAGAAACTCTAAGTAACCAACATTATTTTTAACCAATAGTGATCAATAGACTTGAAAGAGTAAAAACGGCATGATTACTTGCGTTTCATGTATTAAAAAACAGCAAGCGTCAACAGCCTCGGTTTCAACAAGCGTCAACGGCGTCAACAACCTCAAGGTTCCACAATGGCGAAGTCGTTTTCACCAACAGAATTTGTTGCGAGTTCTCGCCAGTCAGTTCACCATCACAGAATTTAAAGCTGACCTCCATTGCTATTTTCCATCAAACACAGATTCAATCTTCCTCCATTCAACGTGGTTGCATTTGAGGGTTTCAGTGCGCCATTGAAGGATACACCACCATTGATGTTGATTGTCGAAGCTTTGGCGATGACGGCATCATCACTCTTTTCATTTTTTTTTCCATTGTTAAAAAAACGTGTTTGTCTCTATTTTTTTTTTTTTTTTGGATTTATCATGGACACTGTGAATTTTGAGTGTCTCAAATAACTGGATCAAATTTCTGAAGATCCAGAGGAGGTTGAAATCCTTTTATCTTGCTGGTTTCTAACTTTTTATAATAATGATCATCGGTGTTGAACTTTAGTGAACATTGAATTTTGAATATTCTGATCATCTTTACTATGTTATTGATTCATGTTGCAGATTTTAAGGTTTTAGATTGACATCATTCTGATAAGTGTTTATATATTTTAGAATGATCATTGTTGAAATCTAAGAAATAATCCAAAAGAAGAAAAAGAGAAAAGTTGCTTAGTAAAGTATAAGTAAGATGGATATATGCTGGTTTTTATTGACCCAAAACAAAAAAGTTGGAATTATATATCCACGTTCCAAAGTTATTCAAAGAAACTTCAGAATTTCTTACTTAATTTGAGAGCAAATAAGAGTTTTGAAATTGTATTTTTTTAAGATGATTTCTTTCCATCATAAATGATTTATCATCTTAGTTCCCAAAATATATTATATCAGCATTAAAACCATTTTTTAATCTTCAATTTGATTATCATTGGCTTTTGTAGCTGAAATTCCTGCTACAATCACTTAATAATCTTCAAAATCCTTCTCAAATGATTTATCATTAATTGAAGAATTCATCTTCTCACTACAATCTTGGTAATTATAGACATGTAGAAGGGAATTAGAATTCTGAAATGATAATGATTTTACATAATCTGTGGTTATCAAAGGATTTTGATATAACAACACTTTCGATTTTGGTTAAGAAAAATGAAGAAATTCTATACCTGAATATGGTTTTTCAAATATTTCTAAATGAACATTGAAATTCTATAATATGTTTTTAATGAATAATTTGTAAAATTATATACATTGTAAAAAATAATACTAAATTTCAAATAACTACATACATTCTGATTCTAAAACTATTTCATTTTTCCCTTTTTCTTTCCTCTGTCAAACTCCTTCCCTTACTTAGCTCGTTTTGTGATTTCCCTAGGGTTTAGAGTTGTGAAAGGAGTCTTCATTTTCTTCTTCTTATTCCTCTTCGGTTGTGTTCGCCGATCCGATTGAAGAAAAGCATTTTCTAACACATATATTCTATTTTTGTTCCGTGGGCTTAGGATAATTTCTAGTGTTAGATTGTCTTCTAATTGCTGCCAAAGCATCCTGTAATTGTAGAAAATGGCAAGTAATAATTCAGCTCTAAGTGATAATAAATAGATAATCAAACAAAATCAAGTGTTCAGACGCATCTGTCTTCTTCGCTTCATCATATTTAGGTCCAGCATTGCAATTAGAGTGCAAAGATCATAAAAACTCTATATTAGAGTACTCTTCATTATATTTCTTTTAATACCAAACAAATATCAAAACTACAACACATTAGCCATAAAATTTAATAAATATGCCACCACACAATAATAACCAAAAAGCGAAATAAAGAAGATACGGTAAACAAATTAGACATTCAAAAAAGACAAAGTGAACATCCATCATAACCATAGTAAACATCCATCATAATCATAGTGAACATCCAAGACAAAAATGTTCTGAGTAGTAATTAAATGAATAAAAAAAGATTGTTGACTATAAGAAATTAATACAAAACAGGGGAACTGAATTAACATTCATTTTGCAATAAGTATTCAGGTGAATTGAATTAAGGAATAATACATAAACTCTCACACACCATTTCAGCAACTAGAACATGAAGAATGCAAATCAAGGGTCATATAAAGTGAATAAAGAGGACATGGTAAACAAACTAGACATCCAAGGAAGACAAAGTGAACATCTACCATAACCATAGTGAAAATCCACAATAACCATAATGAACATCCAATACAAAAATGTTCTGAGTAGTAATTAAATGAATAAACAAATATTGCTGACTATAAGAAATCAATACAAAATAATAGGGGAATTGAATTAACATTCATTTTGCAAAAAGTATTCATATGATTTGAGTTAAGGAATAACACCTAAACTCTCGCACACAATTTCAGCAACCAAAACATGAAAAATGCAAATCAAGGACCATATAAAGTGAATAAAGAAGACATTTTAAACAAATTTGACATTCAAGAAAAACAAAGTGAACATCCACCATAACCATAGTGAACATCCATCATAAAGTAAGTAATCATCTAGGATAAACAAAGTGAACATCTACCAATGTATTATATAAAAAAAAACAAAAAATAACTTTATAAAATATCCAGTAATGCTCATATGAATGAATGTACTCAGACTGAAATCATTGTATTCAAGCAATGGTTCTAGTGTTCAGAATAGCACATCAAATAATACTGGCGTGTGGTTTCTTACGGTTGCATGTGGTTGCTTGTGGTGGTTTCACAGAAACTCAAAGTGCCAGTAATGCTCATATGAATGAATGTACTCAGACTAAAATCATTGTATTCAAGCAATGGTTCTAGTGTTCAGAATAGCACATCAAATAATACTGGCGTGTGGTTTCTTACGGTTGCATGCAGTTGCTTGTGGTGGTTTCACAGAAACTCAAAGTGGCAGATTTGGTGTTTCTCAATGGGGATGTTCACCGACGTGTGTTCTCGACAGTGAGAAGAAGAATACCGACGATGATCTCGAAGGAGAAGAGGATGAATGGCGATGATGATCTCCAAGGAGAAGAAGAGAATGTCGTCAATGATGCTTGCCGGAGATGCGACGGTGGTTTGGGTGGTTTTGATAAGGGGGTGGTGGTTATGGTGCTTCTCAAAGGTTGAAGGAGGGAGGGAGGGTAGGTTACGGTAATTGTTGAAGGTTGAAGATGATAATTTAGGTTTGGTAATTTTTGGAGGTTGAATTTGGGTTTTGATATTGTATGGACCGGTCCAACATTGTTGTTGGTTATTGTTGGCAACGTAGCATGATTGTTTTTTTAATGGTAATAATAATTTGAATGTGATATCTAATTTTTAGTTTTGCGTTGGGTGCACCTGGACACTCAGCCTTGGTTATAGGATGCGTCTCCAAGGGCCAATAAAATAGGGTTTTTTTTGTACGGGGTTTGGCCCAGAAAGGCCCAACCAAAAAGGGTTAAACTTAAAATCCATGGGTACTCCTAATTGGGCTTAGCAGCGAGGCCCAAAATAAAAATATTTGATACCGTGAACCAAAACTTAAGGTTATCCAAAGTGGCTTGTCCAAAAAAAAAAAAAGGTTATCCGAATTCCGAAGTGGATGATGGAAAATTGCAGTGGATAGCGTTGTGTTGTGTCGGAAATTTGCAACGATGGCGGTGGCAACCTTGTATTGTGGAAGTGGTTGGTGTAGAGGAAACATCCCAGTTCCGCGGAGCTCAAGATCAATCGGAAAGCTTTTGAAATGTGAGATCATGGGAAAGGCTGAAAGAGAAAGCAAGATATTGAAATCGGTGGGTGTGGTTGCAGTTGGAGTGAGTGTGTTGCAGTTCGTGAGCTATGTAGAACCCGCGTTGTCTCTGCCATTGCAGCTCCATGAACCCCCCAACGCCCTCTCTTTGCCCACGTGGGCCGTTCATGTCTCCAGCGTCGCTGAATGGTGAATGGTCTTTTTTCTCTCTCTCACCTTCATCATTCATCCTTTCATCATATTAATTGTTGCTTTTCTATTTGAAGGATTATAGCCATGGCTTTGGTCTGGCAATATGGCGATAAATCCGGTCATCAAGCTTGGAAGGGCCTTTCTTGGGGCATGGTCTGTTTTCCTTACTTCATTTTCTTCCTTTTATTTGTGTATGTGTGTGTGTGTGTGTCCTGATTGATTGGTTCTAGGTACCTCTTCTTGGTGGAGCATTTTGTGCATGTACATGGCATTTCTTTTATAACTCTGAATCCCTCGAGGTAACTTCATTTTTCTTCCTTCATATAAAAGACCTTCACTGTTAAGATGGGCCTATCCCATTGGAATTATAGGAGTATAAATAAAGGACTACTTTGATTGTATTGAGTAAGGAATAGTTGAATTGAATGAACTTTGGTTCATAGGAGTTTTTCTCTCTTTCACTTGAAGCAAAGAGAATTGTTCTTTCTTAATACATCATCTTCAATCTTAGTCAATTACTCAAATATCTTCTTCTAATTGATTGTTATAACCAATTACATATATCTTTTTCTTTAATTTTTACCTTCTTTAATTCTAGTCCTAACATTCACTATGATTAATGAGTTGTGCTCTCAAATCCATTCTTTGCACAAGTCCAGTTACATTGCTGCATAGTAATAATAATAGGGCGAAAATGAATGGGGGGTTTTGTTATGATGAGTTGCAGGTATTGGTGGCTCTTCAAGCGGCGCTGACTGTTATTGGTAACTTCACGATGTGCATTGCTGCTTACAGGATATACAAATCATCAAGCCAAGGCTCCAAGAACTTTTGAATTAAAGCAGTATGTATATACCTTGAATGCAAGTCCTACTCTTCTCTTGTGCTAATTCTGATTTGCCAAACTATATATATTCCATGAACCATAACATGCTCATCATTTACCAACATATATTGATAGCCAACAATAGAATAATCCAGAAGATACATCTCTGAATCAGCATGATACCAATACAAAATATTAGGTATTTGAGTACTAGTGGATAGTAGTGATAAAAGAAAAAGAGTTATACTTTGGTAATAGGTAGGAAAAGATTTGCATTGTTAATTGTGGAGTCCTCCCTTACAGTTTCTTGTTACTCAATACACACTCAGATTTCTTCTATTTCTTCTTCTTATACTCTACTCTAAATGATTAATCTCATAACATATTCTTCCATTGTTATTGAATTGTGATTTGCTGGTTCTGTTTGGTTGTCTATGAACTCAATATTCCAGGTTTAACAGAGCATGATTATATTACTTGTACTCTTTTCATTAGTTTGCTCAGTTTATTGATTCAAAACACACTGCCTTATTGCTTATAAAAGTATTTTAGTAAGGATTTTGCTAAGGTGTTAAATATTCAATAGTAATCAATACATTTGGAAATTTCAATATGTAATTTAAATCTGAAATGTCAGCCATGTGAGTGTTTAGATAAAATATAACTTACTAGGGTAGTGACTTGGTTAAGCTTTTGTAGAATTGATTGTAAGTAACCTTTATTGGAGAAATGTAAAGCATGTGTTATATAGTGAAGGCTGAAGCTAATGGCATTTGCATGCAGAGGAAGTCCCCTCCAAAATAGTTTGAAGATGTGGTCCATTCCCTTCATAATTCACATGTCCTAAAGAAAAGGCAATCACATCTTGTCTAGTCTCTAAAAGTCCATGCCACCCCATAAAGATAATAAAAGCATTCATCATCATGGCTCATCACTCACAAGTCAAATTCTCAAACTCTGATCATCCACATGAATCTAAAGTTGCTCTCTCACTGCTCCCCTAATTTCAGTACTTAAGTCACGTCAATTGTTGGATTCAAAACCACCCCTTCGCTTTCGTTCTCGCCATTAAACTACTGGCATTTGTTTCTATTAGCAGAACTTGGATTCATCTTAGCCTCCTCTTATTGTTATTGTTAGTTAGTGATGATGCCTACAGGTACCAGATTTTAAGATATTATTATTGTTGGAAAACACGCATGATTGTTGGCTTCTATTTTGGAAACTGACTAAAGGAGGTAGCCTCTAATGTCGTGACTAGTCGTATATTTCTAAGGATATTTCAGACTGAACTTTAGTGATGTGTATGTACTATAGGGAAAAGAAAAAGCTGGTGATGTGTGGGGTTTGATCTAATCCCTCAATTTTTTTTTAAAAAGCAAATATATTACGTCAAACTTAAAGGAAAAACGAAAAAGTGAAAGAAGAAAAAAGAGAAGAAGATTGAAACAGAGCTTATTGTGAAAAACTGATAATCGATGCACCAAAACAAATTTGAAAAGCAGAATATGTTTGTTATAGATGGAAAATATGGCAGTGATCATAGTGTATAACAGTGTTTTGGTACTAAGTTTAACTCATGAAAAGATATCACATTAAAATAAAGTTATAATGCATGTATATTGATAAAGTGAGGACCAGTGAGTTCACTAGTGTGAATGTTTTAACTTTGGAAAACTCTATATCTTTCATGAGTCTTCATCATGCAAGCATAAAGCGTGTGAGTCCGATCCAATGTGGGTGCCTTTATCAGTTTATCTTGTTATTAGGCATATCCCACTTCTGAACCATAGCTAGCTAGAGAAATAGGGACATCTCATTTTCATTTGCCATGAAAGTAATTAGCAAGTAGCAATAAAATGACACTACTAGCTAGGTGGGTGCCCTAATCACTGATGAGACAGTATACAAGACAACCTTTGGAGATAGGAGAGCTTTATTTATGGTTTAAGATTAGCACTTGTCAATACCCATCATCCACCTAATTAATAATTTCGTGTCCTCCATTTGAAGCAATATTTTTCTAATTAATTCATTATTGGATTGGTTCGATTTTATTAACTTTCTAGAAATGGAGTTAATTATGTTGACTGTAGAGTGAGTAACCTCATTTGTTAAGGCTTGGTTTGGTAATGTCGTGGCTTTCAAAAAGCGGCTGAGCTTTTTGTGCTCTCAAAAAGCAGCTGATGGAGAGTCACATGATGACCGTTTGGTTAAATAACTCAAAGTTGCTCTCAATAAGCAGAAGCCACACATATCGCGTTTGGCAAATTTATTTAATAGTTGCTCTTAAGGTAATAAATTACTACGACGACCTTTTTGTTAGTATATGATGCATTAATATAAAATTAAATATAATTAATGGAGGATAAAATTGGTTTTTTATTAAAATGTAAGGTTAATTCGTCATTTTGCTTTTTGAGAAATCAGAGCCAGCTTTGAAAAGCTACTCTTGAGGGCTCTCAAAAGCACCTTCGGCTCTTAAAAGTCAGGAGCAAGAGCTCCTTGGATTTTTGAGTTACCAAACGCAAAAGGGTGGCTCTTGCTTTTTGAGAGTAGAAGCACTTGGTCGAAAAGTTTTACCAAACATGGCCTAGCTAGCTAGCTGATTAACTAATGGACGACATGGATGTTATCATTAATTTGTTGCTCTTATATTAAATCATAATCATGTTTGCCAATAAATATAAATTAAGAGTTGATAGGGGAGAACAAGATGCAACCTCCGACAAATTTCAAAATGCTTAATTATCATCACCATCTTTTGAGTTTTGAGAGCAAATTCATCACTTTCATTACTACTAAATAATTAAGATTCGTTAAGAAACCCATATATTCAATTGAGATTTCATTTAATTAGTGTTTGAAAAGAATAGAAAGTCGTCTTAATTAAATTATGGAAGGCTAATCTTCCTTCCCTCCAAGGTTTATTCAAGTTAAAAGGCTCTGTATCTTTATTCACTTGCTACCCTTTATAGTGACAAATGCAAAGTCTGCACTCCCAACGTTATTTTTTGAAAAGCGCAATTATTTTAGAATTGAAAAATATTCGTAATGATTACTGATGTTCGCTTGCCAACTAGACTATCTTATTGGTAAAAATAAGAGTTACTAAGTGAATAACTATATGTTATGGTAAGTTTAAGAAGCCGTTTAGGAATGTTGTATATTCTGCAATTTTGGAAGTATGTTTGTGACATGTAATGGTCCTCCCTCGTCTAGTTAGTGCGCCAATTGGGGAATACTCACACGCCAATAAAATTTAAAAAAAAAATGAAATTCATAAATTGCATAATATAAAGAGTTAAAGAAGATGCATTATTTAGATGGTAAAAATAAAAAATGCAGGCAGCAATAGATTGGGGCGGTTGGGAAGGGGAGTTGAAATTGAATGCTGCCGGCCTACGCGAGAGAGTGACACCTTTTTTGCTTTCCCATCCTGCCCATGCTTAAGGACTCACTAATTTGAATTACAAAAGGGCATTTTGGGTATTCTGGACCCCACGATTTCCATGAGTAGTTCTAGTTGGAGCATCACTCTCTTCCTTTCCTTACTCACTTTCGGTTTCGTTTCAGTTTCAATTTTCAAGCGAGAAATGGCCACCTCATCTGCTGGTGGCGCTGGCGGCACTTACAGTTACAGAAATGGCGCCACTCACTCTCACTCTCACAAATCCTCTCCTCATACTCCTAAGCCTCTCTCACTCAACTCCACTTCTAAGAACCATGCCAAGTCAAGGTCTTTGGCCCCTTCTTCCACCACCACCCAACGCCGCAACAGCACCACCCCCAAGGACCACCATCCTCCTGGTTACTCTCTTCTCTCTCTCTACATTCTCTCTCTGTGACTAATTATTGTCAATTCCGCCATTTTACGATCACTTGTTCAAAAGCTCGAGTTAAATCCATTCCGATTTAGAAAACTAATGCCTTTTCTGGTCTCGCACTCACTTTTTGCTTTCGTCTTTACATGGTCGGGTGAAGTTCCTGGAAGAGTTAGAGTGGCTGTTAGGTTGCGGCCGCGAAATGCAGAGGAATCTCTGGCAGATGCTGATTTTGCTGATTGTGTTGAATTACAGCCTGAGGTATTCATTAACTTGCTCAAAACCATTTGTTTGGAATTTAGCGAATTACCTCTTCCCCTATTTCTAGATGGTTGTTGTACAGTTAGTTATACTTGTCTAGCGATATTGCAGCTCAAAAGGTTAAAACTTCGGAAGAACAATTGGGATTCTGATACTTATGCATTTGATGAGGTGCTCACTGAATTCGCATCACAAAAACGTGTATATGAAGTTGTGGCCAGGCCTGTTGTGGAGGTGGGTATTCATGACCTTGTTGCTTGTGTCTCAAACTTTGTTATCATCTCAATTGTTTCCAGGTGACATGTCAAGACTCAAGACGCATCAAGAACTGGTTTCAGGATCTATCTTAGTAGAAATTTAATTGCTGTCTGAGAAGTGAGAACAGTTTCATCAAATATGCTTTTAGGTTACAGTATTTAAGTGAAGAGATGTGGGTTAACTATGATTTCTCCCTTAGAATCTCGCTACATTCAGGCATTCATCATCATAGATTTTTCACGAGTCAAGTAAACCCTGAAGAGTTTAAATTCCTTTTGGTGCATGTATCTCATCACAGGGACATGTGGAAGACTAGCTGATTGTGGCATTTTTGTTACTTATTGTCTCCATGCTCTTGCTTTCCTTTTATTACATGTCTTACTTTGACCTTCTGCAGAGTGTACTAGATGGCTACAATGGGACAATCATGGCTTATGGACAGACTGGTACTGGTAAAACATATACTCTTGGACGGCTAGGGGAGGAAGACACAGCTGCACGTGGAATAATGGTCCGAGCTATGGAGGATATTTTAGCAGATGTTTCTTTGGAAAATGATTCAGTTTCAGTCTCTTATTTGCAGGTAAATAGAATTAGTACGTCCATTTAATTTGGCTCCACTTCAGTGTATAAAGTTAGCATGTGTATCTATTCAAATTTCTCAAATGCCATAAAGCATTTCTTAATTTTCTAGCAAATGATTTCATGCTCAATATAATAAGATGTCTCTTAATGTCAATATTCAGCTTTATATGGAAAGTATACAAGATCTGCTTGATCCTGCTAATGATAACATAACCATCGTAGAAGATCCCAAAACTGGTGATGTTTCACTACCTGGAGCTAGCCTTGTTGAGATTAGGGACCAACAGAGTTTTGTAGAACTATTAAGATTAGGAGAGGCTCACCGCTTTGCTGCAAATACAAAATTAAATACTGAATCTTCTCGAAGTCATGCTATTCTTATGGTAAATGAATTCATGTATCTTATTTTGGTGCTCATGTTCTTCATTCCTTATGTTTTTCTGTATTTCCCAGTTTTTTATTTCTGTTATTACTGGGAGATTGAATATACCTCTAATTCACTAGGTGCATGTAAGGAGATCCATGAAGGGAAGAGACGCAGGTCATTCAAGTGAAAATGGAAATCATCCGCACATGATCAAATCATTAAAGCCATCTGTTGTCAGGAAAGGCAAGTTGGTCGTTGTTGATCTGGCTGGTTCAGAAAGAATTGACAAGTCAGGTTAGTAGATAACTAAAGCGGACCTTTTTCTCTCCGATCTCATCTTTTTGTAGCAGTCTGTATCATCAAAGCCTTTGCTTTCTGGAGACTTTATTTCTCTCCCATAGGTTTCTCGTTATTTACTTTAAGGATGTACGAACTTTTCCTAATTGGTTAGCTAATAGTTCAGCCTTCCATACTCATGATAAGGACGTACAATTTCTGACTGCTATTCCATAGTTTCATGATTTCATCAATGTTATAAAGGTGATAAAAGGATATCAGTTTTGCAATGAATTTGCATGAAAACTAAAAAGGGTTCCTGAGTAATTCAAACTTGAATGTTAACTATGTGAACATTAAGGGTGATTAAGTTTTCATATAACATTACCACGGATATATTAGTCTGTTGTTTTACTTATTATAATATTCATGCTGCTTATTTATGATGTTTCATCATCTACTGCTCAATAGGAAGTGAAGGGCATACATTAGAGGAAGCAAAGTCTATCAATCTGTCGTTGAGTGCATTGGGGAAGTGTATTAATGCACTTGCAGAGAATAGCGCACATGTGCCATTTCGTGACTCAAAGCTTACTCGCTTGTTACGTGATTCATTTGGAGGTAATATAAAAGTGAATATAAAGTTTATCTCAGCTTAGCTCTAACATGAAGTATATAATACATTGGAAACTTGTGTCAGTGACATTGTGGCAAAATGCACCATGTTTGAATGAAAATTTTGCTTAATAAATAAAGGATTAGATTTTGAATCCGTTCATATAGAATGCATGCTGAAGCTTGTATTTGCTTAGTAGATAAAGGAGTAGATTTTAGCTTAATGTATATGAAGTCTCTGAATCATTGTGATTAAAAGAAAATCTTGCGTTGGAAGATTTGTAGATAAATCAGTTCATTATAGATTGGAAATATTATTATGAAATACGTATTCTGTTTGTATTGTCAAGCATCTTCAGTTTTTGCCACGGTCCATGTGTCTTGACATCTAAAAGGTTTTACAGGTACGGCAAGAACTTCTCTGGTCATTACCATTGGACCATCTCCAAAGCATAGGGGAGAGACTGCTAGTACTATAATGTTTGGACAGAGGGTGTGTTTCTCATTGCTCATCTATGGCTTGCATTACTTTCTCTTCCTCTAATTTTTAGATTGCCATGTCACTGGCTGATGATTTAAGCAGCTGAAATTCCCTTGTTTGTTATTCCATAGAATAAGATATGATTGGGTGCCTTCTAGTCATTATTAAAGTGCTGAATACGTGTGCCTCTTGTAGGCTATGAAGGTGGAAAACATGGTGAAGTTGAAAGAAGAATTTGATTACAAAAGCTTAGCTAGAAGGTTAGATGTAGAACTAGACAAACTTATTATGGAACATGAAAGGCAACAGAAGGCATTTGAGGATGAAATTGAAAGGATGGCCACAGAAGCACAACATCAGTTATCTGAGGTTGAAAGGAACTACATTGATCTATTGGAGGTTGGTTAAATATAAATTCTATTTATCTGTGTCATTTTTGTTGCGGTTTATGTGAAAATGTTTCTTGGTTCTTCCATCCAAGAAAGGGGGAAAAAAAAAAAAGAAGAAATACTTGACAGTCATTGAAGCAGGCAATACATCCGTAGTATGTGGCTACTCTTTAAAATATGTTGTTGCATTCTTGACTATGGTAACTTTTTGAAATTCAAGTTGCAAAATACTGATTTGATGTCATTCCCTGGTGATCTGTACTGATATACATTCTTCTTTCTCAGAAAGAAAAATCAAAATATCAAAAAGACTATATGGACTCAATTAGGAAGCTTGAAGACCAGCTGGTGATGAATCAACGAAAGGATGAGGACTCTCATATTAAATCAAGAGCAGAGGTAGTTTATC
>JASCZI010060434.1:242373-256253 GCA_036250425.1 Stylosanthes scabra
ATATTCCTTGAGCTATTACAATGGGTGAAATTATTCTGCATACTAGAGTAGGTCAAGTCCTCCAGAAGACTTGATAGGATATTTTTGTTGCCAACTAGTTAAAATTCTAGAACTTTTCCAGCAAGCTGATGACTTCAAGCTTTTATTTTGAGCTATGTTTGGGGTATTTCCTCTCAAATTTAATGAGTGGAAATTGGAATGCTCGATACAGATTAAATTGCCAGTTTTGAAATTTGTAAACAATACAGCAGCCCAAGATTCATTAGTAAAATATGCCAATATAGTGATAATGGAGTTAGATCCCTGTTGAGCATTGGTTGGTTACGCTCACTTGAGTTATTCTACATTCCCAAGGTGTCTGCTGAGGAACTGGCTGATCTGAAAAGAATGCTTCAGAAAGAGACTCTTCTGAGGAAAGCTGCTGAAGGGGAAGTAAATAATTTAAAAATTCAAGTGTCTGAACTTAAAACGTCAGAGGTATATTCTGTGCCCCCAATACTTACATTTTTTAACTTAACTTGCGTGCCCTTTTGTCATATTATTTCTATCAGTTTTACCTGGATATCTTTATTGTCATAGGCATCCGCAAAGTCAGAGATCTTGAAAGTCCATAAGATGTTAGAAGAGGACGTACACCAGAAAGAGAAACTTGAAAGAGAAATAGCAATATTACAAAGTCAGTTGTTGCAGTTAAGTCTTGAATCCGATCAGGTAAGCTATATAACTAACCCCAAATGAACAAATGTGAGTTATTTGACTGTTATCTTGCCAAGGTTCTATAAATGGATGACCCTTTATTCAGTGTAATTTGTTACTAGTCCTGCTTGTCTTTTTGTAAAGCTTTCTGAATATTTCTTTTTGGTTACTGAAATTTTTTAATTTAAGTAAATACTCAATTTCCAATTTATTGCCATATTCAGTAATTCTGAGTGAAATGTTTGACCTCATTCTGAAAGCAGTTTTTAGTAACAAAAGTTCAAGGTATTGTTATTTTGTATTCATAAAGGAATACAGATTACTTTTATCTTCGCTTATTTTAAGAGAAGGAAAAAACCTTTTCATGCATGGCCATGTGCAGGAATCATTTATGTTGTCTAATTGACATTTATCTTGTAGACAAGACATCAATTTGAAAGGGCTGGATTGGAAAAGGATACAAGCAGTGTTAATTCTCTCACGTCTCAAGTTAAGCATCAGCAGCAGGCTTCAGGAAATGGAGAGAAGCCCTCAATAGCCAAGCTCTTTGAACAAGGTCATAATGTCTTAACAGTTAATGACAACTTAATATGTAATTAGTATATTATTGTGTGAATTTTAAGTTATTTATTTATAAAACAAATATTCTTTCAGTGGGATTGCAGAAGATTTTGTCATTACTTGAAGCAGAAGATGCTGACGTGCGAATTCATGCTGTGAAAGTTGTAGCAAATCTAGCTGCTGAAGGTTGCTGTGCTACCTCTTTTTTTTTTGAAAATTTGTGTACTTTATACTCACCTCTAGAACTTAGAAGTATAATTTGTAGCAAAAGGAGAAAAGGGAAAGGACTGAGGCAACTGTTCACAGCTTATCCTCAGTTCCTCACATATTTCTAGTATTTGAACCTGTTACCTTAAAATAAGTATCAACCCTAACAGATAACCTTTATGTTACAGAAGCAAATCAGGCGAAGATTGTGGAAGCAGGTGGGCTCACATCCTTACTTAGGCTGCTGCAGAGTTCTCAAGATGAAACTATACATCGAGTTGCTGCAGGTGCTATTGCAAATTTGGCAATGAATGGTAATCTTGTGCTTCCTCTACTTTTCGATTGGTAATATAAAAAATTCAACTTCTACTACCTAGAATTTCTTTCCTGATCTTTGGAACCTTGTTCTACTTTTAACAGAAAGCAACCAAGAACTCATTATGTCCCAAGGGGGCATTAGTTTATTGTCAATTACAGCAGCCACTGCTGAAGATCCTCAAACCCTTCGAATGGTTGCTGGAGCCATTGCTAATCTTTGTGGCAATGGTAAACTACTAATCTTATTCTTGTCTGCACTGTAAAGAGATTTTCCTGCAAATTTAGATTACATATTCAATCTCTAACTCATTGATAAAACAGCCTTCTGGTATGATGTAAGAAAGTAGTATAGAAATTATGGACGAAAGATTTGGAAAGCCACTGCTTCAGCATGTTTTAATCTCTTCCTTTTTCCTTTTCTTTTTATACTTTTTAATCACAATAACACAAAAAAGTATAGACACAGCCATCTGCTTGTTCAAGATACAGTAGCATACAAATCAGTCATATTTCATTCGCTCCAATTTGATTCTCTTGAAACATATCACCTGCTGCCACTGACAAGTTTTGTGTCTGTGCCTTTTAGATAAGTTGCAAACGAAACTAAGGGGCGAAGGTGGTATCAAGGCACTGCTGGGAATGGTCAGGTGTAGACATCCTGACGTACATGCACAGGTTGCTCGTGGAATAGCAAACTTTGCGAAGTGCGAATCAAGAGCATCTAGTCTAGGTAAACTTACAGGTGGCTACCCAGCCACATATTTTGGTTGTCATGAACATAGATACCTTCATGAAATTGCAACTTTTGCCTTGAAAAAGTTAGTCACTTGATCAATAGTGCCTATTATTTTGTTAACAATTTTGCCACAACGTACAGGGACGAAGAGTGCAAGATCTTTCCTCATTGAGGATGGTGCCCTTGCATGGATCGTGCAAAATGCTAACAACGAAGCCTCATCAATTAGGCGCCATATTGAACTTGCATTATGCCACTTAGCACAACATGGTAAGTAGAGAGAGTACACTCTAAACTAAAATTGCATTAAGTCATGTGGCTTATAATTAGACCCTTTATTTGATGTGCATTCCAGAGGCAAATGCAAAAGACATGATTAATGGAGGTGCATTATGGGAGCTAGTTCGCATCTCGCGAGATTGTTCAAGAGAAGATATCAAAACTCTTGCACATAGAACACTAGCCTCTAGCCCCACATTCCAAGCCGAAATGAGGCGTATGAGGATATGTTACTGAAGAATTCTGCAGAATAACCCCAAGTGGAGCGAATTATACACAGTAATAATTTTGATTTAGTGCTCTGTTAGATAATCAAGCAGGAAAGGTTTCTTCAGTGTTGAAGCTGAAATTCGAAACAAGCTAAAGTGAGCTCTTTAATTTTATGTGGTTGGTCCATCAAATGAATGGCCATAATTTGATTAAGTCAACGTGGTGTTTATAATTTATATGGTTAGTGTGCTTGTAGTTTTGTGTAGCTTTTGGCATGTAAATTGATTTGTATATTAAATAGAAGAGGGAAGGGTAGTGATTGATTGACAATTTTGAATTTCTTCCATGACATAGCTCGTTGCTATTCATAACAAGATGAGTGTATTTGTTAATTAATGATGATTTGAATTGCTTCAACTTTCAACCGATTCCATTTGTTGAAGTGTGGACCCCATGAGCGTTCATGATATTCTTTTTTTTTTCCCCATAATCAGCGGCCCTAGCTAGTAGCAAAAGCCAAAGCCGGTGTGATTATTTGACTTAAGTTGGTATGACAATAAAGTTTTATGTCCCTCTAACTTACTTGGGACTGAGAAAAGTTAAAAGGAAAGGTACTCTTTTAGCTATTTATCATTATCATCCTAATTCTAATTATTATTGGGCAATGATTTGTGGCCAGGGGCTGCGCCTTTTTTTAAGTTTATATCAGCTGCAATAAGACTTGCAACAATAAAACAATTCAAATTATAATTCCTAACTATTTTCTAATTTTCATTCTAATACACAATATTTTAAGATGTGAGTTAGTTAAACATAAATACAAGCTAAGGGAATAAAATATGACTGTTTTTGTGATATGGGCGGTGTTTAGTTGCAGGAGGGCAAAATACATCTGAACGAAGTAATTAGTCTCTGCTGTGGTCGTTGTAGTTGTAGAAGATGTATGGATGGTATCAGAATTGCTGTGACTTACATTACAAGTTACAAGAATAGAAGATGCCTGCCTGCTATATATTATATATATTATTGATTATTGATGATGATGAACATTTCTCAATCAGAACAAATTAGCTAGATAGACCCCTATTTAAAGGAAAACATCGTTTTCCTTGGCCAATACAAAATTGATCTCCCATCCAGACATTATTATTTGTCTTGGCATAATGATGATAGTTTTGCATTTAATTTCTGAATATTCTTTCATGTGCATGATTTAGGCAAATGTGTATAAGACCCGTGAATTACCATTCGATCAATCTAATCCGGGGGCCCCGATAATAATAATAATATCACACACAATTTTGCTTATTGCTTTGGATTGTCATATCCCGAGGTTTCATTAACATATATGTATTAATATTTTATGGATGATTAAGTCATGTATATATATACCACTATATCTTTGATGAAGACTATGGTATTTTATGAAAAGTTATTCATGATTAACATAACTATATATACTATAGGTATAAAATTATTCTTGCAAGTTAACTCGGTTTCTTGTTTCTTAACAAGAATAACTAAATGAATGGATAATTCTGGCACCCAGGCAATGTTTAGTTTTAAGACTAATCTGTTTACCCCAGCACAATTATTTGTGCTCTATGTCACTATCATAATCTTTATATATTAAAAAAGAAATTAAAACGGAAGCTATTGTTGCTATATAAATTGTTTAATATGGACAACTTTAAATATGTTTTATAAGAGAAAAAAAAATAATTAGCTGAAGCACATGGATAAATAAAAAGGAATCATAATTTGGATGAAGACATGAGAACAGTGGTTAGAGCGAGCCGCAAGATGGAGAAATAATAAAGCATAATAAAGCTTCCAACGAAGAATGGGTTGGTAAGGAACCTACCACAAATATAAACTAGTCCTTACTTAGCAACTTGGAAGAAAACAAACAAATAAATAATAAATAAAAATAATAATAAAAAGAAGGCAAGAGATTCTCACTTCGCTTTGACGAAACATAACAGCAGCTAACTCAATCAGAGAATCCTATCTATCTATGTAATTAAATTAACTGACCAATTGAGAATAGACTTATTATTATTAGTTCCGTATTACTAATAATGAATGTAACAAAGCACAACAAACATTTCAATGAAGACCCGGAAATTTATATATGTATGTCTCTCCTTGGGTTGAAAATGATCGTACGTGTAATATAAATCCATGTTCTAATCATTAAATTAGTTAAATTATTACTATTTTGTATTATTTTCCTCGTTTGGATAAACATCAATAACTTATTACATATTAATGAAAAGAAATGACATGTACTATATGTTTCAAATTAGAGAGAGGAGTATTAGAAATGTTATTAAAGATCGATGATGATTCCTCTAATATCATTTGCTCCAAATATATATCAAGACCTTGGAATTATTAATTAATATTGGGTTATTAATTAAGGAAGAAATGATGATGAGTCCAAGTTGAGATAATGGCGGGAGGGAGACAGGGTATACATAAGGATGGAGAAGCTTGTTGTGTTTGTTATAATTGCTTTTTAATGAAAGTGTGGGTTGAATTGAATGCCTCGAAAAAGAGCTTTCCTCAGACACTGCATGTGTGATCACGCACACACCACCACACTTGCTTATACTATCTTTTATCTTCTCCTCACTCTACTTACTCCATCCTTTAATTTATCCCTAATTAATTAAACAAAAACATACAAATTCATACATAATTAATTTCATAATACTTTATTTTAGAAACCATTGTCTTAATCTGAATCGTTAGAGAATACTACTTAGTATCTTGTAATAGATCTTCCTGATGATAGCTTAGACTCCTCTCTCTCTCTCTCTCTTTCTTTTAAATATTAAAGATATTAAGTAATTTTTTTAGCTAGGGAAATAATACTTTCTATTTTTGGTATCTAAAGGAATTTATTATTTTCAATCCAGAAACTGAAACATATATATGTATGAAATGCAATCCGAAATTAAATGTTGGTCTAAAACTGTAAATGATGCACATCATAATTCACAAAAAATGAGGAGCAAGAAATTATAATAATCATCATCATCACTTTCAAATTTGAGTTTGAAACACTAGCTAATTCAATTGAACATATCCATGGCACAAACTCGACTTGAGATACAGTTAGAGAAGTAGCTAGGCCGTGCGTGTGAGCTGCCACCCTCATAAGTTGAAAATGGAAGTTGCTCAGAGAATTGCTTCCTCCGAATTATCGTCCATATTCCTAGCTACAAGTAGTGCTACTAATTAGCTACTTAATTGTAGTGATAATTCTTCTACTAGCTAGTTGTACATCTCCAAGAAAATTAAAGCTAGCTAAGTGGATTGGATAGAATGAAGCAAAATGTAATGTACCTCATGAATCACCTCATCCCTTCTTAGCTTATTCATTCCTCTCATAATTAAAATCAAACCCACCTACTAAATTAAACTACAGAGAACGAAGATGCATCAATTTAATTACAGTAGTCTCATCATCAAAACACACGCAACAATTAATAATTAAACACATACACGCAGATTCTACATAATAATAATAATTAACCGCATAAGATAAGATAGAAGGCTCCATCATCAACATTCCTATTGAATTCCACTAGCTTGAGTTCCCATCCTAGGTAATAATTAAGCAACCAAATAAGAAGAAGCTCGCTGATGATGATAATAATAAGTAAGAAAGCTAAGCGAATATAACAACTAACAAGGTGATGATGGAATAAAAATAATAACAATGGAACTTACAAAGACACTGTTCCATATCATGATGATGATGATCAATAAGGAGAGCGACCAGTATTCCAGAAAGCCTCCGTTGGCATCTGAACTGAATTCAGAAGATTCGGATTCAAACCATGGAACAGCGGAGCAGTTGCGTCCCCTAACATCTGCTGCTGTGTCTGCTGCTGACCACTTCCAGGGGACCCGATTGACCCGCCGCCGCCACCAGCGCCACCACCTTGCAAGGGCATGGAAGGGTCTTCTTCCTCCAAAGGAAGCCTTTCATACGCAGCGTTGCTGAAGGAAGCTGACATGATCACCACTGGCCCCGAAGCAATCAGTGTCCCCACCACGCTCCCTCCGACCACCTGCCCTTGCCCTCCGGCTAAATATATGGTTAAGCCGGAGGCTGCGGGGGGAGCTGGAGGAGGGAGGAAGGATCCCGCGAGGGACAAGATCTCGAACCTTCCATGGAGGGACACAACGGCTCCAGAGGAGGCCGGTTGTCTGAGTGTGACGTTGGTGACGGTGCCGGTGCCGCTCATGATGCAGACCCCTCTTTGGCGCCTCCTTGCGAAGTTGGAGACGCTCTCCACGATGTCACAACCGTCTGCAACTTCCATCACGTGTGTCTTTAGGGCATTGGCGCTGTCCCGGGTGATGATGATCGGTGGCTTCGGTTTGTTCTTGGATCCAGCTGGTCTTCCTCTTGGTCTTCTTGTCATTTCTGTCTCACCAGATCCTCCTCCTCCCGGTGTTCCATCTTTGCTGTCGCTGTTGTTGTTGTTGTTATCTTCTCTTTCCCTCTTGTGAGCGAGGTTGAGTCCTCCGCTGCTTCCGCTTTGCTCGTCTTCTGTTGGTTGCTGCTGCTGCTGTAAGGAGTGAAACTGCTGCTGCTGCTGCTGCTGGTGGTGGTGGTGCAACAGATCTCTCGCTGTGTGGAATGGAGGCGGAAGCGAATGTCCGTGTGCTGTAATTTGATCCATTATTATTCTAACAAAAACTTGCCACCTTAATTTTCTTCAATACACATATATATCTACTCCTTCTCCTTCTCTTGCAGCTGAACAAAACTAAAAGCTTAGCTTCTTGAGCAATAGTCCAGTATAATTGATTGCTGGAATTGGAATTGTGGAGGTAGCGTGGCTGCTCAGTGGCGGAGGCTGTGAAAATGGAAACTACTACTGCTTCCTTTTGATGCAAGAATAATAATAAAAATGGAAAAGGAAAAAGAAAAAGAAAAGAATAGATAGGAGGGAGTTTTGTGCAGAGAGAGTTTAGGGTTGGATTGGATTGGAAATATCAAAAATATAGATCGAAGGTTTTCGGGGTAACTCTATCCGTGTGTGTGGGCGGTGAATGGGTCCCCCACCTCCTCCATCCTCTGCACTATACTCTATATTTTATTCTAATTACCCTTTAACACCTCAACAACCCCCTACTTCTATTTACTTTTTGCCTTCTTTTCATTTTCTAACACTACTATTTGCTTCGTTAGGCTTGTAACCTCTCTACAAATACAACAATTCATCATTGCATACTCTTTTCACCAAATTAAACTATCTTTAATTTCTTCACTCCCATTATTTGCACTCTTAGCTACGATCCAACTTATATATATATATATATATTATAACTTCTCCAAAAATTAAATATGTCGACATTGGGACCTATTAAATTTAGTTGTTAAAGCTAAGAGATTTTGTGTTTCCTATTCTCCCTAAAACTGTCATATTCACAGACTAGAACAAAATATATTTAAATCTACATATCAATAAATATAATTAATAGGTTTATCCAACCAACAATGCTTCATGAATTTAAAATTCATGTTTTATATTAAAATAATACAAAAGTGTGAATATTTAATATATTAAATATGGTAAAGGTTCACAAAATTGTTGATTATTTCATCATATCTAGTATTGTTCAGAACAAGATTTGTGGAAACCCTAAATCTATATATATATATAAGGTCAAAACTCGCAATTTGAGTTCAGGTGCGGCTTCTTCTTTAGTTTAGGCTCTGGATAGGGATAGCAAGTGAAGCTTTTCGTGGCTGGAGCGCTTCAAAAGTTGTTTTTTCCAAATGACAAAAGCTTTAATTTTTCCAAAATTTTCTCTAATGCTACTTTTTCATGCTTTTTAATCCCTTGGTGTGACTGTCCACTTCAATTCATTTCTCTACTTTGATAAGAGAGGTGTTTCTATGGGCTAATTGAAACAATTTCAAATTGAGTATATACCTTTTTATAGCTTATGCTAGATTAAAGGTGTGTAATTTTTATTTAAAAAATATAGAAAATCAATAATTTTCTAATAATAAATTAGCCAACAAAAAATAAAATATCTAAAACTGCTATTTATAAAACATCCATAATAGGAGCTATAAAATATCCAAAACTTAAAGCAACCTCAACCAATTTTATATTTTTTTAGAAATAGAACATCCGAAACTTAAGAACAGAACATTCGAAACATAAAGAAATACAACATTGGCTGAATTTTTATTGGTTACTTAGCGTGGCTATTTTTGTTTATAATGTCCAATAATTTTGACTAATATATACAATTTATTGGTATATTTAGACTTTTTATATTAATTTACAAAAATATATTGATAGACTAAATGCTCGGTAAGAAGAGTATATAGTACTGACTCAACAATATCACTCCACCTCAAACTACATTTTGCTAATTTTTCACTTGATGATTACATGACATACAATTCATGCATTATATGAAAATAATCCTGTATGCTAATTAACATGAGTATACAGATGCACATGCAATATCTGTATATACGAATGGAGTATACTGTATACATACATGTTCCAGCAAGACATATACATATATGGTGGTTTGAAGTACCATTTTTGTCGTTTCCAGATAGAAACGGGAATGAGAGAGAGTTGATGATTAAATTAATGGAAGAATAGCTGGCATAATTAAAGGTTAATTGGATGAAGTGTGTGAATGTGTTTGTTTGTGCTTCAATTTTCTATGAGGAAACCACATGCACCACTTGGGTCCTCTGCAAATTCCATCTCTATAATAATAAATTATGTTAACGAGAAGTCCAACCTTTTAGATTGAGGTCCACCACCTCTAACAATGACACGTGTCTACTCCCCCGCTTCTTTCGGGTCTATTCCTGTGACCTTCATCCCTTCCTTCCCTCCACTTTACTCATCACTTTCAATTACCTTAATATAATCAATCTTGTCATGACTCATGACTACCCCCAACCATATAATAATATACCATTTTTTGTTCTCATGGTTCATGGCACAACCTGTCATCATTTCTAACTTATAATGCCCTTCAACTGGAATCCCAGAACATACAAACACATCCATCTCAATTCACAAAATGTTTGCAACAAAAGAAAACAAGCTCTACCAAGCATATATATAGATATGGTTTACTCATAACATACGAGTCTGAAAAGAGATCGAAATAGAAGCAAAATGAAGGCTTAATTATAGCTAACCAGCAGCATTAGTGATGGATTATTAGTTATTAGTTTGTTTCGTGGGAAGGGGCAGTACCATCACAACATATTGCATGCCACACTCATCACATGCACCACACTTTGGGAGCCACAACTGGCGGCTTCAACACCTATCTAGCTATATACATCAATTCAACATCACAACCAATCACTTTTTTCTTTTTAATTTTACTTGAGCGTTCATCGAGATTAATAATTTAATAACAAGCTAAGACATGCATCAAGCATGTGTGCACTATATATATATATCCACTACATATACTATGATAAAACTTTATATATTATATACGATGAGTCTTATACGAGAACAAATAAAAGATAACGTAGCTTATACTAGCTAGCAAGATCGAAGGGTGCTTGGTACGGCGGACTCTTGTCAAATGAAGTCTCAGATTCAATATATATTACGCACCAATATGTGTAAAATAGGAGGTAGAGGGCTGTAGGTTAGTATAACATAATAATTAAGAGTAAATTAGGGTAAATTAAATGTGTGTATAGCATATGTTTAAAGCAAAGGTTAGTATAGAATAATAATGGGTTGGGATGGAGAAGAGAGAAAGAGGTAGAGGGATGTATGGTTGGTGGAGAGCACGGGGGTTGAGTGCATAATCCAGATTAGTGTTGGAATCACAGCCAAACAGACGCGTGGGTGTCGCTGCCAGATGCAGTATAATAATAATAAAGAAACTGTCACATAACGGCACCACCAGCGCCGGAGACTTTGCTCATTTTTATATTCTATTATTGTTTGTTAAATTGAGTAATTTAAAAATTGAGTTAAGGTGGGAAGATGAATTAAGGTAATAAGGCAGATTAATTAGAAGTGAGATGGATGAGAAGAGATGAATTGTGGCGTGGGCGTAAATTGAAAGCTAGCTATGTATCCCAATCCAAGAATCAAGATGCTCTTTGTCGGCCTCTATCTCTTTCTATCTCTCTCTAATGGAGTCATGGTGGGCCCCCATGCACATACACATACACATACACTGCTGGTTAACTCTCTTTTCTCTCTTCATCAGTCTTTAGCTGTGTTTGTGTATGTGTCAGAGATTCATCTCATGCCCCTCTCTTATCCACAATGACCCCATTTCTCTTCGATCAAGGCTTTTTACCCTAAACACAAACATAAATCATCATCACGTGAAGTGTGAACCCTCTTCTCTCTAATAATAAACCTACCTTCCCTTCCCTCTTACCGCAAACCTCACTGCCTTTTTCTTCTTAACGCTTTTGTTTTCCATAACTACTCTTCATCTCTAATATTAAACAATAATATCTTTTCACGTAAAAAAAACAAAAACAATAATCTTTCCCTACAGGAATTTTAATTCATCTCTTTAACTCTTGAGTGCAGTACATTAGTCACCAAATGATAATAAAAATTCAAAGTTAGCTCATTGTATGTTAATTACTTTAAATTTCGAATGTAATATGATTTTTATGGTGGACTTTCTATAAATATTCGTTACAGATGTTTTATTTTTTATTGGGTGATTTGTTAGTTAAAAAAATATTAATTACATGTATTTTTCTAATAATAATGGTTTAGCTAACATATATCTTTAAGAAACATAATAATTGAAGATTTTAAATTTTTTTTACATTTAATAAATACAAAATAAATACATCGTTAACTTAATTTTTTTGTATTTTTAATAAGAAAAAATTAATTTATAATTTTATCATGTTAGCTAAATTCTAATAATAATAACAACTCCAGTGCATTTTATAAGCTAATGTTAAATAATCATATTAAGACTTATATTATATAAATGTAAATGATAAAGATAAGAATTTTATTAGAAGTATCTGTGAGTCTATATTTATATTTTATTTTAATTTTTATGGAATATAAGAGATAAAATTTATATGATAATGCTATATGTATATCTATTTTCATCAATCAAGTCTAATCAAATTATTTATTTTTATGTCAAATAAAAAATTATTTCGATGTCAAATGGTACAAAAAAAACATCAAAATAAATTTATATTTGACTTAAAATAAATAATTTAATTAAACAAAATAATTAGGTAGTATCATTATTGTTATTCTATATTTTACCACGTATTAATAGGATTAATTTGAGCTTTGAAAGGTACTCGATCTCATCAAATACCATTCTCTCATCATCATGCATGCTCTCAAATACCGTGCTTTCATACAACTGGATATGCATTTCTTAAAACTGGAATCATGTAAAAAGATTCTGAAAATATAAAAACGATACTAATTGATGCCAAGTGTGTGTATATATATATATATATATATATATATATATGCAGAAGTTAATCAATGTATTCATATGGCTGGAGAGGGGTAAAAGACTATATAGTCTTTTTTGTGCGTATATGTAGACATTGAAAGACTCTACATTAGTTTGGTTATTCAGTAGTCGCCAGAAAATAGAGGGTGCAGATGGCAGTGGACATGATTGGGATGTGTAGCCATGGATGGGACTGGGGTTAGACGGAGACGAAGAAAGAAAAGAAAGATCGATCTCACAGTCTAACCCTAAATGTCAACGAAGACCAACAGTAGTTTTTTTGTTTTTTGTTTAATTACCACATAATTTTTTAAAAAAGAGATTATAATATTATTTATTAAAATTAATCTTCATATAATTTTTTTAAAAATTTTGGGTTGAAATACATTATTTCTATGATATACGTAATTATTTCTATACTATCGTATTTTTATGAATTTTTCTTTAATAACATTTATAAATATTTTTCGTATTGTAAATGCGAAAAAACTTGGTAGCCAGCCATTTATTTTACACTAACCAGCAGAAATAATCAGCACATGAGTTCTCAATAACCATCCTTTAAAGGGAGAATTACTCTAAAAGATCACTAGGGAAATTAAATTATTAAAGATGATTTTTTATATAAAAATTATTAAGAAGGATCAACTTATATAATATTTAAGGAGAATGACCAATTTTTTTTTTAAAGAGATAAACATATCCTTAAATTAACTGCGCATTTATTTTGTGTTAAACATTTTTTTCTCTAATTAGTAATTACCTATTATACTCCGTTTTAATTATACATCTTCATTTATAGAAAAAAAATTTTATCGTTGCTAACTACCATTTTACTGTTAATAAATTATATAATTTTAATTTCAAGTCTTTTATCATTGTTATGATAAGATGTATAATTAGTCTGATTTGAATTTTGTTATTTATTTATAATTTTTTCAATTTAAAATGACTATTTTTAAACTAAAATTTAAAAGTAACTAATCTGTTGTGATTAATTTTTGGGCAAAAAACTCATATACACTAAACAAAACTCAATATTATCAAATTACACCAAAATGGAAAAAATGATCAAATTGCACTAAATCCCTAATCTATAGAATCTGTGGCAGGCTGCCATGGATTCTATGGATTCGATTCCAAAATATACTGAATTCGTGTTACCCTAACACGGATTCTGAGTGACTTATATGTAAATGGGATCCGTGGCAGGTTGCAACGGATTCTATAAATTATTGTAGCCTCCCACGGATTCTGTATTTCTTGGCTCTAATGTTTTAAAAAAAATATATTTTATAATAATTTGTATAATCAATAAATATATGATGATTAATGACATGAAAAATTATATATTTTTGTTATACCTACTCCT
>JASCZI010060435.1:0-15683 GCA_036250425.1 Stylosanthes scabra
TTTTTTTTTTTAATTTTTTTTAACTATTACCGGTCTGGACCTGTACTGGTTTAACCGAATACCGGTCTGGACCGGTACTCCTAATAAATTTTATTTTTCGTAAATTTTCTCAAAAAATTGTATTTTGTTAAAAAAAACGAATTTCTTTTATTTATTTAAAATTTTTTTCGTGAGGTTATTAAAATTTGACAAAAATAGAATTGTATTAATTTCGAAAACCAAGTTAAAATCTTATTAAAATACCCCCAATTTTAGAAGTAGAAAATGTATGTTTGCTATTGCTAATTCTAAAGGATTGACATAGCCTTCCAAATAAAAAAAAAAAAATAATTTGAGTTGATTTACTGGTTAGCTCGCTATTCTGCTTAAATAATTATCGGAAGCTCAAATCCTGCCTTGTGTATGCAACAACCCATTAGCTAGCGAAAAATCCTTAAATGGAACTCAAATTCGTGGCAGATTAATCCTTGACCTGTTGTCGGACTAAGAAATATCGTGAGAAACAAAACAAACAACAAACATAAATATGGTTAAATTTTTTTAAAGACTTTCTATTTTATCTCTTTCTCTTATAAATCAAATTCAATAATATCAAGTCGATGAGTTGCAATTCATATGGCATTACCCCTTCCCGTTGTAAGAGTTTTCGGATTCGAGCTTTACCTCACACAACAAAAACAAAATTCAATAATAGCAAAATGAAAATTAATGAAAAGGACAAAGAAATTAACACTAATGGGATGACAAGTTTCTTTCCCGGTTGTTGGGCATATTACTTATGTTGGAATGGAGTCACACCACAATTTAATGTTGGATAAAGCTACACACATTATCAAACAGATTACTCGCTGGAAAGCCTGTGTCGAACTACACTCAATTATGTAACCGAAAACATAAAATATACACTCTTTAATGAAGCTTTTAAATCCCTGAAAAAAAAAATGAAGCTTTTAAATCTTCAAATTTTTAGTGGAAAGGTCTAATCAGATTATCTAAGAGGGGAACTGTTTACTTTTTAGACTATTTGTTTTGTTGATCTTTGATCCCATCATGGCAAAAATCTACCCTTAGACAACATGCACATAATTGATGAACATGGTGAATCCATTGAACATAGACACTATTACAAATAAGGTCATATAACACCAGGATACTCTATCAGAGTATATTGTGGTGGAAGTGGATCTAAATATTATGGGGTATTATGTCTTTCATTACTTTTAGCTGTTGATTTTAAATTAATTTTAATTATAAAATATTTTATAATTAAGATTAATAATTAAAAACAAAGGAACACCAAATATCCGGTAATACTCGATCCACTCCCGCTTGTAGTAATATGTTTTAAAGTATGAAATATAAGATAGAACACAACAAAATTTAAGGGGAAACAAAAAAAAAAGGAAAAGAGAGAAAATTTTAAACCATATTTGTTTTTTTTTTTTCATTTTCAGAGTTTTCTATTTTCAGAACTTAGACAAAGTTAACATGTAGTTATAATTTTAACATAAATCGAAAATGTTTGGAGACAAAATTGATGATCTTAATTAATGTTAGAGATATCTCTTAAGAAGATTGCAAAAGTCAAAGATAAAATATATTTACAACTCATATTTTTATCAATAAAAATACATGTACATGTCATTCTACCATCCAAACATATTTAAGTTTTTTTCTCTAAAGTGATTTCTTCCTTCATTCTTCTTCTTCTTTATCCCTTGGATTTTTGTTCGTCCCTATCGTCGTCGTCGTCTCCTTTGTGTTCTTCTTCCTACTCTTCCTTCTTTGTTCGATTTATTCTCCTTCCCAATTTTCTCATTTAATTTAATGTATTTTGTTATATTATGTTGAAATTTTCTCATTTATTATTTTGTAAATAAAAACTTTTTAGATCTCTTATACTTAATTTAAGGAAAACGTACTCTTTATGCCATAAAGGTTTTGTGTGAAAATTAATTTTGTCACAAACATTTTTTTTTTCTCAAAATTGCCACAAACGTTTAAATTTTTTATTAAAAAAAATATTGACCATTTTGCCCCTATTATATTTTTTTCACCAGAACATATGATGATTCAAAGAACAATCTGATAAACACAAATCAAAATTTCATATCAAGAACATCAACAATGGCTCAAGAATTATTCCCTAAACATAAACATGTTTTGGTATCACATAAAGCACAATAGACAAACTAGTAAATTCTTATTAGAGCAAAAATTCAGTAGTACTGATTTTCATTCCTGAAATTCCCAATTTCATCTCACAAACTCTTACTCAAAAATTCTAACTCTTTATTGTACTATTGTTCAGAGAAGCCAATGATAAACTCAAAAAAGCATCAAAACTATTAATGAAATATATGTGTAGGTTATAGATAAAGTTTACAATGGGACGCACAAGTCGGTCAACGTACAGCACCAGATGATCGCTCATTTCTCCCAAAACAAAAGAAAAAAAAGAAACAATCTAAGGAAAGAAAAATAAAATGAAACCCCTGAAAAACAAAAATAATAGTAAACTAAAATGTGAGTTAAAAAAAAGAAAAGTGAAAAAAGAAGGGAGAAGGAAGAAAGTAAGAAGAGGATGGGGTTTAGTGGATCCAGAGAGATAAGGAGAGAATCGGAGACTCAACGGCGAAAAAGATAAAGTTCACAACTCAACATACATTACTTCATGAAATAGAAACTTCATAAACCCTTTACTACTATTATTACATAAAGTTAAATCCTTTCATAAAAACAACAACAAATCAATGAAAAAAATTGCCATTGATCCAAAATAAACCCCAAAATATAAATAAAAGGAAATCAACATAAAGAAATAAACTTGAGAAATGCAACCCAAATATGAGGGACAATGAACATAAACAATGCCAAATTCAGCACAAGCAAGAGCACGAGAGAAAAAGAAAGAAGTGGTTTATTATCTAAATATCAAAACATGAGTGTGAATCAAACAGAAACAGGAGGGCGAATTGAATTGGAAAAATCAAATTTTGAAGGGAACCATGATGAGAAAACAAGGGGATTTGAGCTATTAGGGATTAATGGGGCTGATGTTTCAGAAGGGGATGGGTATTAGAGATTAGGGATTTTGATTGGAGGAGAGGTATTTCCGTCAAGAAAAATTAACTTTGGTATTTTTAAAATGAAATGGAAACTTTTGTGGCAATTTTGAGAGGAAAAAAAAAGAAGTAAATACTCAAATTAGCCCCTGCATTTTCATATTGGACTCAAGTTGGCCCCCCAAATTTCAATGGCCTCAATTTGAACCCCCAAATTTATAAATTTGTTTCATTTTGGCCCTTCTGTTATAAATAACAAACGGCATTATCATTTGGCGCCACAAGCCTCATGAAACGATATAGTTCAGCATTATTGGAAGCGTTTTTAACTAAAACAAAAAAACAGAGACATTCTTTTTCATCTTCTTCTCATCTTCTCTCTTCTACTTTAGTTAAAAGTTTTTTTTCATTCTTTGCATGTGTGAGACCAATCACCCCATTTTTGCCGTTGAATATTTGTGGTTGACCGCATCGCCATCGTTCTCCCCGGATAGAGCAACAAAGGGGAGTAGAAGGCAGCACCATTCATTTGAGGGAAGGTTAGTAATTCACTTATTGCTTCGAAATTACCATGCTTTGATATGGGGTTTTTATTTTTTGGTTGTTCTTAGTCATTTTTTGTGTGATCTATTGTAATGAATTAATGATTAGTTTCTATTTTAGGGGCTAATTTGAGTATTTACTCAAAAAAAAGGGTTGTGGCAAAATTGATTTTTACTCTAAACCTTTATAGCAAAAAGAATACTTATCCCTTAATTTAATTTTTGTGCTCAGTTAAATTTTTTCTATAATATACATAGATAATTCTATGCTATTATCCCGATTAAACTTAAATGAACTTGAATTTAAAAAAAAAAAATTGTACTAATAACACCTAAGTATATTTTTTTTGAAATAAAAAAGTGCTGATTATATGTTGACTTAAAAGGTAGAAGTTAAATCCTGGCCACCAAATAGATCTTCAAAATGAATCTTGATATGAAATAGTAACATTTGGCTGTTTAAAGAATATGATACATTAAGCAAACATCTTTATTCTCTGATATTGATTGTACAATAATAACCTGCGTACACTATGGTATACGCTGGGTTGGAACTACTACTATCCTTATAATTTAAGAATCTTAATACAAAGGACAAAACAGAAAACATCATTCGGAAGCTGAAAGCCACACCAACACACTAATTAAGTAGTATTTACACCTAAAATAATAGAACCCCATAACCAACATCAAGCAATAATCACATCTTCTCATACTCCTTTTCTTCAAAAAAAAAAAAAAAAAAAACTACTCGCACACTTAAAAACAATAAATTGTGTCTAAATCCACGTCCGTTTAATTTTAGTATACACGTATACACGTAACATTTCGGTACTTCAGAGTTGGTCCCCGTTCTTCTGCATCCAAATGGTAGAAAGTGGTTTATCCTTAGTCCAATTCCTTAGCCTAAGTATAACATAAACAATCATCCCAACCAAAAATCCAAGTGCAGCACTAGATCCAACCAAAGAAACTGCAGTGCACATTAACATCACAAAAGAATCTTCTTTGGTGTTCATGTCCCTAGAACACATAGCCAATTCAATCCCAGCAAACAACAACAACACTCCCAATATTCCAACCGGAAACTGGTTCAACACGTGTGCCAAAGAAGTCCCCAAAACCAAACCCAAAACCAATTTCGCCGCGCCGAGAAGCGCCACGCACCCGCCACTCCTCCCTCCGAACTTGTACTGCCCGGCTAGCCCGCCGGCCCCGTGGCACATTGGCATGGCACCAAACCAACACCCAATTAGGTTCATCAATCCAACCGTTACGGATAACGAGGTGGCGGTGAACTCTCTTCCGGGGAAAAGATCTGATGACAACTTCACAACCGCCACAACAGAATTCAAAAGTGTCAACGGAAGTTGAGGGATTGTACCTTTGATGAAACCTTTTTTCCATGCATGCTTTGAGAATTTCACCACATCTATTGAAGAAGGTCCAAACTTTATCTCATGCACCACTTCATGCCTTCTTATGAATGCTAAAACAACTCCCAGTATAAACACCAAGAAAGCCGAAGGAAGAGAGAAAATGATACTTCTTATTCTATCTGTCTTATTCTTTCTTCTTACAGAAGATTCTTCGTTTCTTCCTAAGTCCCCGTCGTCGGGGTCGCCGCAACAACGATTCTTTTCGCCGGCACCGTTCACAATAACAATGAATACGAGACAAACGATTGCCAAAACCAAACCATCTAGGCCAAGCCAGTGGCGTTCGCCTAGAGCCTTTGATTTTGGCAAATCTTGGATTTTCTTGACGTACTTGACAGCTGTCAATGCAAAGGATAATCCTTGTGCCAGCTGGATTCCCCTCACGACGCTGAGGGGAATCAACCTGTACACAAGTTGCATAAGTCCTGTGACGCCGAGGACGAACACCGTGCCTCCAGTGAGTATCCCGGCGGCCATGATCTCTGGGACGCCGAAGCCTGTGTCAGACAAGGCTTCGGCGGCGATGGATTTCATGGGCTGGACTGGCATGGGAACACCGTAGATGGCCCCAGTGATGATGTTGTAAACACCAGTGAAGATCAATGTGGTGCCAAGGTTGAGGTCCCTTGCAAGAGTCAAGGCAAGAACTATGGGTATGTATGTCCCAAGGTCACCCATGGCGCCATTGATTTCAGCCCATTTTGAACGGAAAACCAAGTTGGTTTTCACCTTCTCAACCACCCCTTTTGCTGAGTAATCTGTTCTAGATGCTGCTACTTGATGACCTGCTTCAGGGTCTAGTGAGATTGGAATTGAAGAGGAGTCATTATTATTATTACTATTTTCTTGTGCCATATTAGAAGATGTTTGGTTTGAATTGAAACTCTTTGGACTTAATTAACACTGATAAGTGAGAAGTTTGAATTGAAAGAGACAAAACAAGAATGTATTAGGTGGATGGAAAGAGTAGTAGAGAAGATGAATGGAGGAGAGATGGGAAATTTGATTTTTCATTTATAGGGGTGGGGTGGTGGTTCGTTCCATAAAGTCAAACATTTAATTTGGAGTTAGGAGCAAGTTGCGATCGATGAAAACAAGACAATGCAAACACGCTATACTTTTGACAATACACTGTTTATGTTTTTTTTATCAAATGATGTTATTCAATAAGTTGACATGAACTATATCTTTTAATAAATATATAAAAAATTATTAGGGTTTAGTAATTTTAATTTATTTTAATCATTATTTAGTATGTACGTATTTTTAATGAGTAGTTTAATATTATTATATGTTAATCAATATTTTTAAATATTAATAGTTCACTAAATAAAAATAATAAATTCCGATGATTTTTTGTCTTTTGCGTAAAGATATTTTAATAATTGATAAAATTGTTATAAAAATATATAGTATTTAAATTTTTAATATATTTTTTATATATTTATTAAAAGATATATAAAAATAAGACATATATTCTGTCTACGTAAGGCGGGAAAATATATATAGGAGGTATTTAATACACTTTTAATTAAATTAAAAGAAAACTGTGTACATCTTGTGCAGTTGTGCATAAAATTATTGTGTGTATTTTTCTTAATAAAAAAATTGGATACATATGAACAAAATTAAGTATACAGCAACAGATTAACTGTATGTATGTATATATAATTATATTAAAAATTAATCATAAAAAATATTATGTTAGCATGCAACATAACGAATATAAAACTATCATATAGATTATTTAATATAGAGGATCCGTTCTCCATATAATAATTACTTAATGAGAGTGATCTGTATATACAGTTGAGTTTTCGTGGATTAGAATATAAACAATAGCATATTTTACTATTGGGAAAAAAAGAATGAAAAAAGTCTAGCTATAGTTTTTTCTTTTATGGTTTATTTATTTTACCTCTTGTAACGTGTAATTGGAGACGTGCGGTAAAACTGAGATGTGGACATGAAAATGATTAGAACTTAAGAATCTCATGTAAAGGAATTAAGAATATAGATGAACAATAATTACGTCTGAAAGATATTTTCCAAATTATTTCCACTGTTATTATACCGAATAATTTTCTTTTTATGGTTTATTTCAAATTAGTTGTTGTCCAATAATTTAAAAGTGCTTTGAACCAATTTATAGTAAAAAGTAGGAAAAGTCTTAAAAATTAGTAAAGGTTTTTTTAATGTATAAATTTATTTAATTTTTTGAAAGTTTATGTTTTATTTTTAATTATATTATTGTTTTTAATGTATTTATTTATTTTATCACCAATCTTATTCTTTGTCACGTAACATTTCATAAAGGAGTAATCCTACAGAATCAACCTTAGGTGACCAATAGGGAGCCAATGAATGTAATTAGGAAAATAGTGAGTGATAAAAAAAATAATATTAATTTTTTAATGTCTTCCTTTCATGAATTCATCTCTTTGCTATACTTCGTATGATATTGTTATGCGCTTCTATCATAAAGGATCTTGAGTGGAAGATGTATCTCAGTTTCTACCGTTTAAGATTCACAGTAATTGAAGGTTGCGCTTTCTCTCAAATCATATTTCAATAGTTAAGATTTTTATTTTCGTTTTCTCGATGTAAAATAGACGTTTTCTCCTTTAAGTTCCATTTGGCTCTCCTTAATTAAAATTTTGTTCTATTATAAAAAAAATAAAATAAAAGATCTTGAGTTGGATCCTCAGCTAGAAAAAAAAAAAGTTGGTATATATAAGCCTCAACTAAAAATAGGTAATAACGTCACATATCATTTTCACAAAATGTCAACAATAGCACAACACTGGCAATTGGGCATTTGGGCCACGGAATCAAGAAGGTATTTTTAAAAAAATAAAATAAAATAAAAAATAGAAATAAAAATTCTAGCTGCAATCATTTGCGTAATTTACCATAGCTCATGAGAACCGAGTATCAAAATAATTGACAATGATCGATCATTAATTATTGAAGACTTAAGAGAATGACCGTTCACATTAGTATAATTAGAAAAATTGTTAAAGAGATTATTGATCCAATTATCAATCATTAATCATTATTTAACTTTTCGAAGCTCCTTGTTTTTTGACTTTTGAATGCATAATTAACTTCACTTTAACTGCTATTATTTCTCCTAAATTGGTATTCTAATCTCTTTTATGAATGTGAAACATAATTAGTTTAAAATAAACGAAATGATAAAAGTTGCTTGTCAAAGAGGACTACATATCTAGTAGCTTTTGGATTTTCCTTTTTCTGATTAAAAGAAGTTTGTTTGTTTGTTTGTTTCTTTTTATTTTTTTATTTAGGGAGAAAGATAAATAGGTACCTAATAAATCCCTAACTTTCTGATTTTCCTTTTTTTTTGTTGGTTAAAAGTGAGTATTAATAAATCCCTAATTTTTTTAAAGAATACTAGTCTGTTAAGTCAACCTAATAAAACGACCTATTAATACTTATTTTTAAAAGTTTAAGAACGAATTTGAATTTTTTAAAGATAAGATATATTTGTTTCAATTTTAAATGATTATATATGGATATATGAGTTCGAATTTTGGTGACGGCATATATGCAGAAGGGGATGTGGTCACGTCAAACCTCCCGAAAGAGGCACTCAATATGATGTAAGGAATTAGTCTGAACCTGCCGGACCTAGGATACCCTCCTACCAAAAAAATGATTATGGACATATGGACACCAAAAAAATGATTATGGACATATTTATCACTTTTCTTTTTATTTAAGGTATGGAAGGAAAAAGAGTGTCTTCTGCTAATGGTAAGACATAGGAACTAATTAAGTCTTTTTTTTTTCATAGTCAGCAAAAAAATGTTTTCTTTTTCTTTCTTTTCACACATCATTATAATTTCAATTTAATTTGCAATAAGTTTATTTCACAATACTATCGTTTGGATTCAATATTTTCATAAGAAGTTAATCTTAAAGCTTCAAAGTAGTCTTTCAAATTAGAGTTTCGCGAGTTAAAATTTAATTAGGAGCCCAAAATTTAAATTGTAACTCTAAAAATTATAATTTTTCAATTTTGACCTTAAACTTTAAAATCACGACATCCTGGCGTGGACAGTTACCGATAATAGTAGATTATGACTTGAATGCAAGCAAATATGTTGTGGTATTTTTGTTGAGTTTTTTTTTTTAATATTAATGAGTAGTTTTAAGTTACTCTCTACCATATTCTATTTTAAAATTAACTAAGAAACTAAAGGAATTATAAAAAAAAAATTTTAAGAAAAACTAAGAAACTAAAGTCACATTTGGTTTGTATTTTTATTTTCAGTATTTTTTTATTTTTGTAAAACAAAAGAAATAATAAAAAACACTAAAAATAAAAATTATAAATAAAAACACACCTAAGAATATTTAACATTCGATTAGATTCCCAAATTGCATGCTTTCACACAATGCTACTATTGAGCATTGCATAATTGGGGACACCATAATACAATATATTCTAATTCCAATGTTCAATGATCATGACCATTGCATAATTGTGGTCAAGAGAATATTCATTTCCCACACACACCAATCTTGTCACCAACTTATCAATAACCACAGTCATTACTCATTAACCAGAGAGACTCAATTATCCCATGCATCATTAAGCAACAAAAAATGTGCTGCCCCATTTCCATTCTCACCAGGGATGGGGAACAAAATCAATTAATAATAATAATAATCTCAGTGAGGAATCATTTATCCCATTTAAAGTAAGTTCCACTAACCTTCAAGTTGATGCGCATTATCAGAAATAGCAAGTTTTCCATTACATCCCTGTTTTCCTTTTTAGTGGTTTTTGTTGAATAAACAAATAAAATTTTGATAGATTTGAATTTATTGCTTCTTAATCTCCATTAGAGGACTTATAAATGAGATTGTGTGGATGATGAGTGATACAAGGGAGTAGGTGGTGATAGAGGTGAAAAAGGATGAAATACATTATTGACAATGATGAGAAAGGACCCGGTGAATTGGTGGTAGTGAGGGGAAAAAAAAGTTTTATTCGCTAACCTTTAGTCTTAACTATGGATTGATTGGTTTACTTGTATGCTTAAACAAGTGTTTAGAGTATAATTTCATTTTGCAGAGCTGAGGATTACTGTAAGAAACTAAAAAAATGTTAATCTTTGATAGTTAAAATAATTAACGAGGAGTTTATATTTAGGTTGCTTGTTAAAGTTAAGCATCAATCTAGTCAATTTGATTTCTCAACTTGACATTTGTGACTCGTGTTAGTTTTGATCCTGTATTTGTTAAACCCCCTTTTATTTAAGATAGTATCAAACAACACAATTCAAAATCTCAAAACAAATAGCAATATCATTATGGATTGCCAAATTAAAAGCTAATCAAACAGCAACTTCAAATTACCATATCAAAGAAAAAGAGAAAGTCATTCGAATAAGTGCTCCAACATATTACTTCTATTCAATTAAGTTATTCAGTTCAAGTAAGTGACTAAGTAAGAGAAAATATTTTTTTTTTTTGCGTAGGAGGAGGAAGGATGCTTCATTCTTTTTTTTTTTCTTTATTTTGTTACTATAGAAAGAAGAAGGATGAGAAGAGGGAGGCAGTGGCACCAGGGCGAGAAAAGAAGGAGTCGTACTCGCTAGGAGAAGAACGATGCAGAGAAGGCTATGGAAGAGAAGATGGAGGAAGGGGCAGCATGTTACGATCAGGGACGGATGCATGCACAAGAGACTGGGGCAAGTGCCCCCACTAAAATTTCTCTTCTTTTGCTAATATATGAGATTACATGATAGATACCCCATTATTTTAATTATATGTCCCCATTGTTAAAAATATTCTATATTTACTTTTATGTTAAATCTTAAAATGCAATTGTCTAAATAAATTTTAGTAGTTTATTTTATTATTTAACTATTTTTTATTTAAAAAATTTGAAGCTTACAATGATTTTTTTATGCCTTAGAAAAAAAATATAATTATCTCATCCTACAAACTAGTTTTTCCAAAAAAAATTTCATTTATAAATTATAGGAAGGAAAAAAATGAAAATAATGTTGAATATACTTAAATTATATATATATATATACGCGTTTGTGCTTGTTGGAGTTTGCGTGTGAATTTTTGCCCCTATTTATTAAAATTTCTGAATCCATCGCTGGTTATGGTGGAGAAGAAAAATGGTGGTGATGTGTGGTGGTGGTGGTAAAGAAGAAGAGGACGAAGAGGATGATGATTACAATGAAGAAGATGAAAAGATTTAAAAAGAACAAAGAAGAGTGGTGTTGATTTGAGGGTATTTTGGAAAAAAAAATGTTATTTCATTTTTAGTCCAATCTCCAATTTCCCAGTCTTCAATATCTAGAAGTACTGAAAATACAAAAATTTTGGGTGAGTCATGGAAGTCGTTCTAGACATCGCAAACAAAATCAATTTGGGATTTTTTTGTCGTTGTGAAAACAAGAGAGATCGTTGTAGAGGAACCCAAACCAGTTATGCATGCGAGGTCAGAACGTTCCGTTAACAAGAAAGTGTCACAGAGTTTGCAACCAAATTAAAACACCGAGTACAAGACTCGGGTCGTACTCCCGAGGAGTTAAATTATTGTGGCTCAGATATGGTTGTGAAAAGATTGGGGGTTACAATTGTGTGAGATGATGAAAATAGCGAAAATAAGAAATGACTTGGTCTGCAAGTAATAAAGGTGTTTGGTCTTGAGTTGAAGTATAATGTATCCCTATGATCATCACTAACCCCAATTATGAATGGTTGTCGCGTAAGACACTAAGCTCAATCTGTCAAATGGTCGAGTGGGTGGAATTAACCCCATTCCGAATGTCCTAGGTAACTCACTAGTGCGAAGGTCCTAGGTCCTTGGAACTCGAATAATCCATCAAATTCATCTCATTAAGGACTCAATCATCACTAGCAAAAGCCTATCATTAACGGAACAGTGTTAATCCGGGTCTTAACGCATTCTTGTCCTTAGGGATTAATGGCTAAGATCATCCACACTTCAACCAATGACCAAGACACAAGAACACTACTCCACAGCTATAAGAAACAAAACATCGAATACTTGGTATGAATGAAATAAAGACATGATGAATAATAAAAAAATGGCAATCTATGCTAGCAATGATGATAAACCAACAAACATCAACAATTATCAAAGGAAACAACAAGGATGATCACAAGAGTTGAATTTTAACTAGACAAAATTAAGAACACAAAAATAAAGGACTATAATTGAAATAGAAATAAAGAAAAGAGAGAATTAAAGGAAATTACTTCAATTAAACAAAAGAGTCAAGTAACAAACATTCAACCATGAATTAAAATAAAGAGTTTGGCTAGTAAGGGATGGAAATGGAGACTTACCTATTGATTGGTGGCTTCCGAGGACAACGACGAGGAATTCGAGTGCTGGTGTTGATGGAGAGCGTATCGAGTTCCAGTAGCAGTAGCGGCAGCAGGTAAGCAGTATCAAGAGTAGAAGTGAAGAATGAAGAAGTGCACACGAAGCCCTAAAAACAAATTAGAAGGGTAGACAAGTCATTATAAATTTACAACAAGGGCACGGTGGGAATAAAAAGTTATTAAAATTTCAGTCCCCGTCTCAGTCCCCAGTGTCCCCATGTTTTGGAGGTACTGAAAATATTGGAATTTTGGGGACGGAGACTGAAATTTTAGTTCCAGTCTCTGGTCACCAAACACAATACTGAGTTCCAGTCTCCCAGTCTCTGTCTCCATCCCCCTAAATAAACGCTGCCTTAGGGGCATATTTTTGCAAAGGATAGAAATCATGGTCATTCACTAGCAATTGTGTGAAAATGTATTGACGAACCTCCCAATTTTAACCAAAATTTCATCATCAAAAATCGGTTAATCAGTGAGACTGAATTTTAATCCCAATCTCTATCTACCAAACACAATACTTAGTTTTAGTTCCCTAATCTTAGTCACAGTCCCTCAAAATGAACGCATCCTTAATTAGTGTTTGGTATTAAGTACTGGACTGAGACTTGGGATTGGGACTGAATATTGTGTGGGGATGGCAATTTCCCACGGCTAGCAGGTAACCATGAATATTTACCCACCGGGAGACAGATATAGGGGACATTTTATACCCGCGGTTAACAGGGTAGGTACCCGCCCCGTGTAATACTGGTTAAAATGAAATTACTATAGTATCCCTTATGTATATTTAAAAAACTCTAATTTTACATTTTCACTTTAGGAAAATTTTCTGGAATAAAATCAAACAAAAATTTATCTCCAAAAAGAAATTAACAAGACATTATTTATAGGAAACCAAATTTTTTTTGGACATCTGCATCATGTTCGCCCAAATAAAGGGCGGTTTTGATGGTTCATCACGTTGTTGGGCGAACTTGATGTTTAATTTCGAAATTAACACCAAGTTCGCCCCACTAATAGGCAAACTTCCTGCATTTTAGCCACAGTGTTAGGAGACCTTGGTGCAATATCGAAATCAACACCAAGTTCGCCGCATTAATAGGCAAACTTCATTTTTATCCCTATTGCCGCTCCACACTATGACGAACATGGTGGCTATATACACACTCCAAATTTTTTTTTACTCTGTGGTCCCATCCCTCTCTCTTGTCGTTCTCCAACCAGGTAATTCTCTCTCCTCTTCACTTTCCTTTTTTTATTTATTATTGATTTATGTAGTTAGTTTGTTTTAGGGTAGTTATATAAATTAGATTGTTGTAGTATTTATTTATTATTTTAGAAGTTTTATTGTGTTTTACAAGTTAATTTTATTATTTAATTATTTTTGTTTTGATTATGTTATATTGATTTGCCTATATATATTTTAGTTATTTTATAGATAACTTCATTGATAATTAGTTTAGTTGTGATGATTTATTTGGTAGCTAACTCCGCCTATGTTACACTTGCGGTACATAGCCGGTCCCAAGCCCAGATAAAGGAGGAGGGTTGTGTTAGGCTTTCGACAGCCAACATAAAAACTAAGTCGAATCTTCATGACATGGATCAAAAACGTTATTGCGCTAAAGCTAGGTCGTTGCCCGGAAGCAACGCGATGTATGGCTCGAGTACGGTGTCAAATGAGCAAGGGTCGCTGCATCGATGTCCAGGTGTAGTGTTAAATGAGCAAGGGTTCCCGCGTTTTAGTGAACGACGAGGGTAAATAAGCTAGTTCACAAAGGAAAAGGTAAAGGTAAAGGCCGAAGCAACAGAAAGCTGAGATTTGGGACATGGAACATAGGCACTCTAACAGGAAAATTCATGGAGGTGGTGGATACCATGATAAGGAGGAAGATTAACATTATGTGCCTACAAGAAATAAAATGGGTCGGCGCGAAGGCTAAGGAGTTGGATACATCTGGGTTCAAACTTTGGTATACAGGAAAGGTGAAAAATAGGAATGGAGTAGGTATTATCGTGGAAAATCAGTGGAAGAAGGATGTAGTGGATGTCAAGAGGATGGGTGATCGGATCATCTCTATCAAACTTGTGGTTGAGGGAGGCACTTTTCATGTGATTAGTGCCTATGCACCGCAAGTGGGTTCGGACGAACAACACAAGATAAAGTTTTGGGATGATTTAGAGAGTTTGGTCCGAGACATACCTTCGGGAGATAAACTCTTCTTAGGAGGAGATCTAAATGGCCATGTTTGAAAAGAAGCGACGGGGTATGAGAGTATACAAGGAGGACATGGTTTTGGGGTGGTCAATATTGAGGGTAAAACTATTTTGGATTTTTCCTCAATTTTGACCTTCTCATTGCAAATACATGTTTTATAAAGAGAGACGAACATCTTATAATCTATAGAAGTGGCATGACAAACTCTCAAATTGAATTCTTCCTGATGAAGAGAGTCGATCGGAAATTTTGCATTAATTGTAAAATTATCCCGGGAGAGAGTTTAACAACACAACATAGGATGCTCGTCATGGATTTTTGCGTTGAGCAAAAGTTGAGAAAAAGACATCATACGAAGAATCCAAGGACACGGTGGTGGCGGATGAAAGGGGAGGAACAACGAAGCTTCCTAAGAAAGGTAGAAAAAGAGGCAAAGTGGGAAGGGAGTGGAAGCGCGGAGGAGATGTGGAGGGAGATTGCAAAAGTTATTAGAAGAACCGCTAAAGAAAATTTTGGGGAATCTAGAGGAATCGGACCAAGAGACAAGGAATCATGGTGGTGGAATGCTAAGGTACAAGAAAAGATAAAGGCAAAAAGGGAATGCTTTAAAGGGTGGTCTTTGTGCTGCAATACGGATAATTGGGAAAAATATAAAGTGGCTAAGAAAGAGACAAAAGTGGCTGTAAGCGAAGCAAGAACAACAGCATATGAGGGTCTTTATCAGTATGTAGGTACGAAGGAAGGAGAAAAAGGAATATATAGAATCGCAAAGAGCCGTTAAAGAAGAACGAGAGACTTGGATCAGGTTAAGTACATAAAGGATAAAGATGGAGAGGTTTTGGCTCAAGATGAGAAGATCAATGAGTGGTGGAAGAGCTACTTCTATGAGTTATTTAACGAAGGACATACTACTCTTCCGAACCTTGGTCGGTTAGATATGACGGAAGAAGATCAAAACTTTGACTACTATCGAAGGATTCGAGCCTTCGAGGTAAAGGAGGCCCTAAAGAGGATG
>JASCZI010060435.1:15693-65931 GCA_036250425.1 Stylosanthes scabra
AGGCAGTAGGACGAGATAATATTTCGATTGAAGTTTGGAAGGGTCTTGGAGAGAAAGGAATCGGTTGGTTAACCAAGTTTTTTAATGAGATTTTAAGGTCAAAGAAGATGCCAGATGAGTGGAGAAAGAGCACCTTGGTACCTATCTACAAGAATAAGAGGGATATATAGAGTTGCGGAAACTATAGAGGGATCAAGCTTATGAGTCATACTATGAAGTTATGGGAAAGGGTGATAGAACAGAGGTTGAGAAGAGAGACACAAGTATCAGAGAACCAATTTGATTTTATGCCAGGTAGATCCACCACGGAGGCTACATACCTGTTAAGAAGGATGATGGAGAGGTATCGTAGTAATAAAAGGGATCTACATATGGTGTTTATTGATTTGGAAAAAGCATATGATAGGGTACCAAGGGAGGTCTTATGGAAGGTGTTAGAAAAGAAGAGGGTAAGGATTGCATATATTCGTGCAATTAAAGACATGTATCACGGAGCTGTGTGACAGAGGAATTTCCTATCGGGATAGGATTACACCAAGGATCATCCTTAAGTCCTTACCTTTTCACATTAGTCTTGGAGGTGCTCACAGAGCATATCCAAGTGTCTGTTCCATGGTGCATGTTTTTTGCCGATGATATCGTCCTTATGGGAGAGTCAAGGGAAGACTTAAATAAGAAGTTGGATTTATGGAAAGAAGCTTTAGAGGTGTATGGTCTGCGCATAAGCCGTAGCAAGACGGAGTATATGGAATATAAGTTTGGGCGTCAAAGGGAAAACTCCAATATAGAGGTGAAAATTGGAAATAAAATCCTACGAAAAGTTAGAAGTTTTAAGTATCTTGGGTGCATTATACAGGAAAATGGAGAAATTGAAGAGGATGTAAATCATAGGATTTAAGAGGGTTGGTCGAAATGGCGGAGTGCATCTGGTTTTCTATGTGATAAAAAAGTACCTTTAAAATTTAAAGGTAAATTTTACCGCACTGCTATTAGATCGGCTATACTTTATGGTACAGAATGTTGGGCGGCTAAAGGGGAGCACGAACATAAGCTAAGTGTGACAGAGATGAAGATGTTGCGATGGATGAGTGGTCACACGCGTTTGGATTGAATAAGGAACGAAGATATAAGGGAGAAACTTGGAATAGCACCTATTATCGAAAAGATGGTAGAATCGCGTCTAAGATGATTTGGACATGTGGGAAAAAGACCAACTGATCACCCAGTCAGGAAGGTGGATAAGATGCAAGGTGGGCAAGGGGTAAAAGGGAGAGGAAGACCTAAGAAGACCATCCATGAGGTGGTCAAACGAAATCTACATGTAAATGGTCTCTCTATAGACATGATACATGATAGAGCTCAATGGCGTCGTTTGATCCATGTAGCCGACCCTACCTAGTGAGACAAGGCTTTGTTATTGTTGTTGATTTATTTGGTAGCTATATTACTTTTGATTAACTTTATTTAGTTATTTTTGGTAGTATTTATTTATTATTTTACTAGTTTTTTTGTATTTTTTTAAAATTATGTTTATTATTTAGTTAATTTATATTTATTAAGTTATATTGATTTGCTTATGTTTGTGTTAGTTATTTTAGATAACTTTTTTAGTAATTACTTTAGTTGTGATGAATTATTTGTTAGTTATGTTATTTGGTTAATTTTATTTAGTTAGCTCATAACGTTAGTGTTTATATTTTTACAATGATCATTATTATATTAGTTACGTACGTTATGTACATATAAAAAAATATTATTTATCAATCTATGTTATTTTGCTTATAGTGGATTTTTTGGTTGGTTAATTTGACTCTTTGCTTATTCACCGTCGATGGAGCAATATCAATATCTGCTAAGGGGATATAAGGACACACTGTATAGGCACACTTACGTAAAGTTTGTAGGGTGGATTTAAGATTTGTGATATATATGATTGTGATCATTTAAAGAATTTTATTTCTATTATTTTATAGGATCCCAGGGTTATACGCACTCGGCATAGCATTATGGAGCGACCAGATGGCCGTATCCGAGACTTATTCCGACGAGATGGGTTTGAGCATGTTGTTTTCATACTTGAGTGGGACCATGATTGGGCCCTGGTATCTGCCTTGATTGAAAGGTGGAGGCCAGAGATCTACTCGTTTCATATGCCATGTGGAGAGATAAGTATCACATTGCAACACGTGGCCTACCAGTTAGCTAGGGTTGCAAATTGCCATGTGGAGCTTCATTATGATGGACGGGGCATCAAGACGATGTGCCATGAGTTACTAGGAGCTATCGTGACGTAAACAGATTCTGCGAAATTAAATACATAAACAGCTATCAAAACCGATTCATCCACAATTATTCAACACATCACTATAACGAATATATTAATACCTTTTGAAGTAAAAGGTTCCGTCCACTTCATGTGAATATCTGTAGTAAACTTTCTGAAATCGTTTTGTATGATCCTGACATCCTGTGCAATAGAACGCAAAATAAAATCTTTTAGCTACTGCAAACTCATCTTCTCATTTCGCCAGCAAACGAAGGTTGGTTGAGGACAACTAAAAATATCATTCACATCTTGATCTTGTCTTATTTGACCAGCATAGTGTATTAAAACTAATATTCTATCACCCATAGGAATGAAAAAAAAAACTATATACCAAAATTTAGAGAGAGAAGAAAGTAAAATTAAGAGTGGGAAAGGAGAAGTGTAGAATGAGTGAATCACTATGGTTTCGTAGGCTCGTTTTTATAGAATGGGAGTGCACCAAATTCACCTAACAGAGCAGCGTGGTAGGTTTTTGCATCAAGTTCGCCCAAAGGTGTAGCTAAAACATGAAGTTTGCCTCACGCATAGGTGAACTTGGTGTTGATCTTGATATAGCACCAAGTTCGCCAAACATTGTGGGTAAAATGCATGAAGTTTGCCCAACAATGTGATGAACCACCAAAACCGCCCTTTATTTGGACGCACAAGATGCATATGTTAAAAAAAAAAGTTAATTTTATGTAAATAATGTCTTGTTAATTTTTTTTTTGGAAATAAAGTTTTGTTTTATTTTATTCTAGAAAATTTTCCTTTCACTATACCATCTACCTCTGCCTCTCTCACACACTCAGCCTCTCCCTCATATCCTCACACATAGAAACTCAAACTTTCCTCTATTCTAGTTCTTCCACTACCAATCCACCAACGATCATCCTCTCTCTCTCTCTCTCTCTCTCACGGCCACCTTTCGCCACCATCAAAGACACTGCCGTCTAGATTTTAGAGACACCACGTCAAGGAGACGCCGTCGTCCATCGCCGACTCTCAATATCACACTATATCTCCTCAGAGGGTGCACACCTATTCATTCCCCATTCTCTTTTCTATGGGTTCAACAATCATATAAAGGAAGAAATTCTCTTCCTCATTTACTATATTTTTTCACCTTTATTTTCTCATATCTATTACCACTATTTTCTTGTTTTCATTGCTATAAGTTGTAACCCAATTGAAAAATTGAAACTCATATAGGGACTTGATTAAAAGGAAAAAAAAGTGTAGGGACCCAATTGAAAATTTGATGAAATTATAGGAACCTGCAGATTAATTTAACCTTAAAAAAATATAGGTACTTATTTATGTTCAAAGCCTCTGTTTTGTGTTCTTAAAAAAAATAATAATTGTGACAATTCTTTTAGAAGCATGTATGTAATGGTTAATTGATGTGATTTATTTGCTTGTATTTGTACATTTATAATAAAGTAGAAGTTTTTTTACCTAGTTTTCTGATCTTGCATTTTTTTATTTCATAATTTAAATTTGTCTAAAGTTCTTGTGTGTTACGTTGCCGAATTGCTTGTGCATCTAGAAATGTATTCTTAAAAGTGACATACATTGTAATAATTGCAAGCAGTGAATAAAATCTTCTAGAATATTGATTATAAGTTTTTTTTTTATGAATTGAATTGAAATCAAGAGGTTTACATATATAAGTCTAGTGATTTTATGTTGTATAAATTAAAGTATGATTAAAGATTTAGTTTTTCCTTTTTCCCCTTAATTTTAAGGAAATTTTTTTAAACTTTTAGAACCTAGGTACGGATTTCCATGTCCCAGATGGATGTAGGACCCAATTACCCGTCACGGGTACGGGACGGGGACAGATTTGGAGGCTTAGGGTGGGGGATATGTCCCCGCTTCCATGGGGACTCATTGCCATCTCTAGTATTGTATTTAGTGGACATGGATTGGCACTAAAATTTGAATTTTAGTTTTCAAAATTTCAGTATTTTCAGTATCTCCAGATAGTGGGGACTGGGAGACTAGGAACTGGGATTGAAACTTTAATAAAAAAATTTTACTCAAATACAGTCACTCGACATTAAAGTTTTCAATATTAACCTTTGTCATTTCTCCATCAACTTAATTTAATCTCTATTTTCGAGTCTCTGCCTTCTATTAAATTTTACAATAATACTACACATACGCCTATTTGACCAACCAAGTCCCAACCAAGTGAAACACACCCACTCTCATCAGGCATGCGTAATGGACGTGACCCGCCCACGTCCCCCACTCGAAAACACGCGCCTCGGAGACCGTTTCGAAAATACAAACCGTCTCGCCTTCTATTGCACGTTTTCAAATATGAAAAACAAAAAACGCTTCGACAATCAAATCAGTTTGCATTTACAAAAAAATCACTAAACAGAAACCAACGAAGACATCGAAGAACATCGTCCCTGCCGGAGACGAAGAACATCAACAATAACAATGTAGTAGAATCGAAGAGGAAACAAGAGGAATACCACTATCAAAGAGTAAACAAGCAGGATCGAAGCGGAAAATAAGTCCCAGACAAAGTCATAAACTCAAGGCTAGTGTCTTGATCTTAGTTAGGGTTTCTCATTGTTGCAATGTATGTAAGTTTATTTCAGTTCATGGTTTACATTTGTTGTTTGATTGTATTCTTTCGTCTTTGGATATAGGGTTACATTTGCTCTTTGTACTAGTAACTAAATCCGGTTCGGGTTAAGGTTTAGGGTTAGGGTTTAGGAGTATTGTGTTGTCATGAAACATTTCTCCTTATTCTTATTGATCATTTGTTCAATGCCCTCCCTCCTTTAATCTTCGTATTAGTAACTAAATCCGGTTCGGGTTAAGGTTTAGGGTTTAGGGTTTGGGTGTGTTGTTTTGTCATGATTTTCTTCTTCGAATCGTGTCTTAAATCCGATTTGTGATGAGTTATCACATAGTTTGGTTGATTTTTGTTAAGGATTTCATTCTGGACCATGTTTTGCAGTTAAAAATGGCTCGTGGAACGAAATTAACTAAGGAAAGTCAACGTAAGAACGACAACAAATCCAGGAAGCAACGCAACCCTAAGAAGGATGTAAGTACCAAACTGATTTTCTCATCTTGCTTTTTGAGATTAAAACCCGGTTTGGAATTTATACAATTTCCGGTTCATGATTTTTTTTTTCAGTTTGTACAGCAAGGCCACCACTTTCCATGCCTACCCAAAATCGTTGCGACCGTGTTCACCGATTGCCTGAATGAAAAAGCGCTACAGTGACGTAAGCAACTCACGGCGTGTTGGAGAAGTTAGACGCATTGCTTTTTCGTTTTAAAAAAAAAGAAGTAAAGAGCGCGTAAATGAAATTAACTTTGTTGGGCTTGGTTGCTAAACATTTTCGTACGTAAATTTTAAACCAAACACAATGACAAACTTAGTTCTGTCTCAATTTCAATCTATGAATCTCACTCTCTTTGCACCTTTAAAATTTTTTTTTGGGATGTCCATTAAAACTTATTTAAAATATTAGAGAATAAAATTGATACAATTAAATATTTTAAAATTTTTAATTTTTTAAGTAAAAGGAATATACCTTTATATAAACTATTATGAACGAATAATATAATTAACTATGTGAGGAATTTTGATAATTTAAATAAGAAATAAACATGATAGTATCATCATTCTTGTACGGAATAGTTATTTTGTATCTAGATACAATAATGATACACATCATCGTGATCAGAACTACAGTTGACTAAACCATTTTTATAACTAATAAAAGCTTCCTTGCCGCATGTTGACTTTAACTAATAAAACTACTTTATTTTTTTTTCCCTTTTAAAACGTACGTTGGATGCTTGTTTAAGAAATCAAAGAAATGAAGATAATGAAGATCCTACTAATATATATCTGTAAATTAGGAAAATTTTTAAGTGTTTCAGAAATATTGGTATTTAATATTTTTAACTCTTTAATATATATATAACGAAATTATTGAAACATCAATATACCAACGCTAGTATTTTTGGTATATTTTTGAAAATCTTATGACTATATCCGAAAGAGAAATAAAAACTGAAAAATAGAAATCGAGGGATAAAAAATTAAAAGACAAAAATAGAATTATATTTTTTTGTAATAAAAGATTAAATTATGAAAGAGTATTTATAGATATCTAGTTTTACACCGTAATATTATTATTGTTGTTATTATTAAGTAGTGTTATTATTGTTGGTGTTATTATTATTATTATTATTATTATTATTATTATTATTATTATTATCTATATCTAGTTTTATTAGTGCTTGTAGTTAGTTGTGATTAATTTGTAACCAAATTAGGGAGGCTTTTAGTTTATATAGGCCAATTTAATTATATTCCAGTACAGCTGCAGTATAGGCAAAATGGGCCATTTCACCTATGTCTCCCATAAGTTGATTTCCATTTCGCCCTTGTCCTAAGAAAAATGATATCATATGTGTATTTTGATAATTTTTTTCATTCATGCATATTTTAGGAATTAAAGTGTTTTTCATGCTTATGCTTATTTAAATAAAAAAAAACACCTCAAATATCATATTCTACTATATGAATATTCTTTCTTTCTAGCACCATTATCATTACATAAGAACATCAATGTATGTCATCTGATCTCAAACATTTTTCATGATGTTAATGGGTGTTAATGATCTCAAATATTCTCAAACATTTTTCTTCCACGCACTCCTCCCACCCTATCTTTAAATATCCCAAATTAGTTAATGGGTGTGTTTGACTTTAGTTTTCATCTTTAGATTTTTCAAATTTGGTAATTGAATTCATTTTAATTTTAATTTCAATTTCTTTACCAATATATAAAACTAATTTATTAAAATAAGCCAAATTAACTAATGAACATGAGAACCCTATCAACATACAGCCAGAAGCGGATTTAAGAGGGGCGAATGTGAATGTGTGAGCCTTGGGTCCCAAAATTTTTAAGATTTCAATACACAGTAAATGATGTCAAATTGTTACATGATATTCTATTAATCTAATGGTTTACTATGTTAGTTTCATACTAGACATATACGATTCGATTCTCATCTATTGCTCTTTCTGATTTTCTACTTTCTTTTTCGTCTTCTTTCCCTTAAATTTTACATAGTTATCATATAAAAAACTTTAATTTTTATAACAACCCTAAACTTAGGATATGTCTAAAATAAACACAATAATTTTGTGCCCATTAGACGTGCCACATTTATTGAGCCATTAGATCTTATTAAATGAAAATCGAAGAACACTATAAAAAAAGAGCATTTATATGTCTTAATGAATATAGAACATATTAACATATACATAAATAATTAAATAGGTATATTTCTATTTTATATCATATATTTTATTTACATAAATGAATCCAAAACATAACAATACATAAAATTAAATATTTTTATTTACTAAAAAATCAAATATAAAAAATAAATTCATATTAAGATATAATATTTAATTATGAGACATATAGAATATAAAATAATTCAATTTTATTTTTATTACTTGACAAATAAATAAAAATACACTTTTAATAATATTTGTGAAATTTTATATTATGAAATAATATTGTTAACAAAATAGCTATTTATAATATTTCGATTTTATTATGAGATAATCTATTATTAGGGACGGGTTATATAAAATAAAATTGAATATTTATATTATATATATTGTAATTAAATATTATTAATATATTTTTAATATATTAAAAATTAGGTAAAGTATACTCTTTATTTTTAATATTTTAAAAAATTTTAAAAAGTATTTTTAACTTTTTATTTGGTCAATTTTCTCTTTAATATTTTAAAGGGCAAGTTACCACTTTACACAATTACAATTCCAATATTATCAAATTACACCAAAACCAGATAAATGATCAGATTACACCATTTCTAATATACTATGGAATCCGTGGCAGGGTGTAGGGATTTGGTGAATCCGTGCCACCCTGCCACGGATACAGAGATGCAAGAAAAAGAATTGGAGGAATCCGTGGCACCCTGCCACGGATTCAGGGTATTGTGAAATCAACTAAAAGGGATCCGTGGCAGAGTGCCACGGATTCAGGGTCGTGGAGCCACTCCTATAAATACCAAGTGGTGGTCCATGATGAGGATGAGCGGCGAGCTAAGATGGCGGAGGTGGAGGACGGAGAGCGGGACATGAGGCGACGAAACAAAACGAGCCGGTTGGGAATGGGTGGATTAGACAATTATTAAAGGAGTTTGGCCGACGATACTTTTACCGGTGATAGTCCTCCTGCACATCAGTCAGGTGACGTACCGTTCTCCATTAAATAACCATCGCTGAGATATGGCCACCTCAGTTGAATGGTTTAATACCAGGTCAATATTTACACTTTCAGAGCTTATTAACGATGAAAGTATAATGTACGAAGTCTTTTTTTTGTCTATTGTAATAATTTACGATTCCGTTAGTGTTGTTTAATTTGCATTTGTTGTTCGTAAAATAAAAATTACATAGCAAAATGTAATGTACGAAGTCTTTTTTCAATTAACTTTTGGGTTCGCTTAATTATTTATATTTTCTTTTTTATGTAGTGTAGATAATGCTTTGAAGTTTCGAAATACATAAATATAAAACATATAACATTAAAAATATAAAACATAAATACATTAAAAGTATAACACAACTCTATTAATTTATAAATATGTTCATAAATACATCAACAGATAACGCTTCGAAGTTTCGAAATACATAGCATAGTGCGTGAAATAAAACACATGAAATAAAATACATGAATAAAAAAGATGAAAAAATCCCTAGGTCAAGATAAATCTTATGGTGGGACCAAAATAAATCTCATACCCAATCCGAGATAAATCTCAAGCTCAAGAGGATTCATGAGGATTCTTGGGCTACCCGTAAGATGATGCTACGCCACATAGCCGGCGTAGGCTCATGTCGATACATGTCCCCCTCTAGCTAAACCCCAAACCCTAAACCTCAAGACCTCTGTCATTCGCAGAGATAAAAAACCAAACACATCTATCTACTTTTTTTGTAACTTCTCTCTAACTATTATCTCTCACTATCTCTCTCTAACCTTTCTCTCTCTAACACTTCTCTCTCTTTCTCTCCTTCACTCTGAATCCAAGTGACCCTGCCACGGATTTATATAGAATTTACGTTACCCTGAATCCGTAGTAGGGTGCCACGGATTCCTCCAATTTTTTTTCTTGCATCTTTGTATCCGTGGCAGGGTGGCACGGATTCACCAAATCCCTACACCCTGCCACGGATTCCATATTCTATTGAGAACGATGTAATCTGATCATTTATCTGGTTTTGGTGTAATTTAATAATATTGGAATGTGAATAGAATATTGTGATAACTTGCCCTATTTTAAAATACTTTAATTTTATTCATATAATTTAGTTTTTAATAATAAATATTTATTTTCCCAATTTTAACTTCATATAACTAAAACATTAAACTTAATCATCATTGCTTTTATCTACGTCAATATTTTCCTCGTGAACTAATGTTATTACATAATATAAAATTTCAAAAATATTATTAAAAGTGTATTTTATTTTTTGTCCAGTAACAAAAATAAAATTGAATTATTTAATATTGTATGTATTTTTATTAAATATTATGCCTTAATATGAATTTACTTTTTATATAATACAAATTTTACAAAGATAATTTTGTTTGTTTTAGTAAATAAAAATATATATTTGATTTTGTGTATTGATATCTTTTGGATTCATTTATATAAATAAAATGTATGATATAAAATAGAAATATATCTATTTAATTATTTATGTATATGTTAATATGTTTTATATTTGTTAAGACCTATCAATGCTCTCCTTTTATAGTGTTCTTTGATTTTTATTTAATAAGATCTAATGACTCAATAAATGTGGCGCATCTAATACGCACAAAATTGTTGTGCTCATTTTAGACATACCCCTAAACTTAATATAGTAAGAAAATATATACATAAAATTATATTATATTAAAATTTATTTATTTTCTCATAACATTAAAATTAGAACATATTAAATAAATTATTTATTAATGAAAATTCGCAGTAACTCAGAGAAGGTGGTTGAATCTGAGAACACTTTTTCAGCTAAATAGATAATTGAATGCTTGCTGTTATAATTTAATTTGTCTAATCGAGTTGCAAGAGACAAAATGAGTTTTATCTCATAAAAACGTAGCAGAACATAAAATGCAAAACTCAAACAAAACACCAACAAGTATTCTAGTTTAGCTACCTACTCTAACCTAGCTTGGAAACCTTCATGAGTTATATCCCAACTCATAAAGGAAACCTCTCAAGCTCATGTAATACAACAAAAATTATTCTAAGACTAAGAATCAATTTCACCATTGGCTTTTTTTTCAAGACCTACACTTTTACTTTTTCTCTCATGACTTTTAATAATTCCTCACTTAATGTCTTTTATCACCATGAGAAACAAAAAAGCTAAGTTTAGAAAAGCATAATATTCTATGAAGTTCTTTAAAGGAGAGTTCTTTTGCTGGAATTGCAATGTTAATGACTCATTTGATATGCTCTTTCTCCTTGTTCAAACCTTGGCTGAATGTTCCTTTAAATAGGCACATTGCCTCCAAGGAAAGATGCCTTTGCTAATTAAAATCTGAGCAAATTCTTGTTGGTTCCGAAAATTCTACCGAGCCTTGGGCAAATTTCATTTGCAACGTAAAATGCAGCAGAGATAGTGGAGAATGTTGTCCTTACTGTCCTTATTGTACTATTATAATCTTGATCATTCATTTCAGTCTTTGGCTCCAAATTTTCATCTTCTTCATTAGGTTCAAATTAATGTTGATGATGTGCTTCCTTTGAGCTTCTTATAGTGAATAACTAGGTTTTTCTCTTGCTCCAAGGTTAGACCCAAATACATCACAGCTGGGTCAATGTGTAGATTTTGATCCATAAACTGACATCTTACTCTATTCTCATTCAAGTAAATGGGCTGCAATAATTTAGATATGGGCCAGCACAAATAACACACACATTAAACAACTTTTGAGCTTTCAAGCTCAACCAAATTAATATTTTGTCATGAGACAAAATATTATTCTTTCCTAAACTCACAATTAATATAAATATATTTTACATAATGTATTTATTAACTAATTTATCTTAATACATATATCAAAATAATTAGCTAGGAAAATTAATTTATATTATTTATGTTATACTCTTTACAATAATAAAGAATAAAAATTTTATGCAAATTTTTTTTATTTTTAGTACAGAACTCTCTATTTTTTATGGCACTTAAAATTTATTATTATTAAAAAAACTAACATAGCCAGATATATGTACAATACTTAGTCACCAAAAAATATGTACTATATTTGGATATTTGGTTATTTAGATTTCTAATTTTCATTCTCTTTGTGAAATTTTTGAATCTGCCTTTGCATACAGCAGCAATTTTCAAACCACCACAAAATATAAATTTGTTTCGTTGCAATTATTTAAGTGGTTATGAAAAATTGCCGTAAAACCTTTTCCATGACAAGAATAGATGGCGGTTGAGAAAACATTGTATTTCCATATATAAAAATAATTTAATTAATATAGATTGAAATAAAAATCTGTCCTAGAATTTTAGTTGGTATAACCTTATTTCTATTCTGATTTTTCTCTTTATTTTCTTTTATATAATTTGCAATTAATCATCTTAATAATATGATCCAGGATGGAAGATGTCAACAAGCTAATAAGGTACAACAGTCTAACTCCACAGGGAGAATATAAACAATATAAATAAATAATCCAACCAGCCAATGTGTGTAAAATAAAAAGATAAAAAAATAAACAACTTTTCTTTTTAAACGAAGTTAAAGATAATCATCATTAAATATAAATTAATCCTCCTTCTCATGTCATGGAATATCTGACCAAGAAGCAAGAGCCAGACTTGCACCAAAATCTTCGTTTTTCAATTTCAAAAACCAGCAACATAAACTTTAATACATTAAGCAGCGTTCAACTAAATTACTAAGGTCATCGCATTATTTTATTAATAATTTTATGTGTATATTTATTTTGTCCAACCAAATTTAAATTATCTATATCAAATAATAAAAGATTTTTTCGATGATAATTAAATAAAAGTTCGTTGCGATACTATTTTTTATACTATTTAACATCGAAATAATTTTCTATTTAATATAAAAATAAATAATTTATTTGGACTAAATTAGTCAAAAATAAATGTGCTCATAGTATTACCGTTATTTTATTTGGTTAGGTAGTCATTATTATTACTAATTATCCAAAAAGTAAAAACCATCGACATTAACTCTGAAAATTTTATAAGCCGCCAAAAAATAAATTTAAATTTTTTTTACAATAAAAATTTCTCTCAATTATTTAAAAACATAATAAAAATGTCTAATTTTTTATATTTTATTATATTTGATATGTAATAAAAATATATTTTTGTTAGGTTTTTATATAATTTAAGAGTATTTTTGTGTTAATAAAATTAAATAACATACTTGTCAATTTTTAAAAATTTCAAAGGTGATTTTGACAATTAATCTTTACTGAATTACAGTGCTTTATTCTCATCTAATTACGTTGATCTAGTAGAAGGTATCTATCTGAAGTGAGATTACGTACTATAAGTAATACAAGATAATAATGTGACAAAAACTTAGTATTTTTTACGAACTAAACTATATATGTTACAAAATAAAAAAAAATTGTAAAATAAATTATAATTTTAGGTATTAAACAATTTATTAAATCAAACCAAATTCAACGAAGTTAAATTCACATACATGGTTATAATAGTTTGAGCTCTTGAGCAGTAAAGCATGTATGTACAAGTTTGTGTTCAGAACGGCCTTTATTTTATTGGGATTTTTTATTTTGTGTCTTTTTATTGGGCAATTTGATTGGTCTTGATGGATTGAGGATACACCAATATTCCCTTAAAATAAACATTTTTGCAAGATATATATTAAAATAAGCCACTAAGTATATATATTGAAATATAAAATATATGTAATTTAACTTATATATTTATATTCGGTAATACTAAATATATTATCGTATATATTTATATACATTATATAGAAATATAGAAAAATATAAACATTTAAAAAAAAAATAATTTGTGCTAATATTTATATTTTTCTGTATTGTTAAATGATGTGTATGGATATGTAAAATGATATATATATTAATTATTTATATTTTAATGTGTATTATAGATTAATGATTAATTTAGGTGAAAATAAAACTAGTTTTAACTTCTAACATGGTCAAACACACTATATACCATTACATTGTTAAAAACATGTTTCCTTCCATAAATAAAATATAAATATGAAATAAAAATACGACTCATTTATTTATTGTCTTAACTCTTAGTGGGAAAGCAAATAGCCGAACGTAATTGTCACCAAGGTCGCAATTTTAGAATTTTGCATATTACTTGCCTTTGAGTTTCTAACACCTTTTATTTATATAATAATATAGTTTACAATGTTGCTTTCCTTCAAATAAAGAATTAGGTTGCTTTACTTTATTAAATATATATATATACTACAATGCCCATCTAAAATTCAAATTATTGATGCTGCTTGCTAAACCTAAACTGTTGTACCAAGAAACAATTAATTATTGCTGAACTGTTTTTAATAACGCGTTAATCACGTAAACACAACTTAGTAATTAATAATTAATCATAAAACTAATCCTTTATTTCTCTTTCAATTGGATGGAACTCAGTTAGATCTTAGCAAGTTCAATCCAAGGGAACACATGAATCTTCAAGATTCCTCCTTCGTCTGACTTTAGCTTTTCCTGATTTTTTTTTTTTTATCTTAAAGAAGAGTTTGCATACTAAATTTTAAAAGAGTTTATTTATTTATTTTTCACTATACTTCCTAATGCTAAGAATTAATCCATCACAAATTTGAATTTTAGTTAAGGATTTACATATCCATAGGGATTTTTAGTTTTTTACATACCCACTAAATGAATAATATATTTAAACTTCTAACACTTAGTTAAGCAGACAAGTGAATTAACCACTTAATTAACTCAAATTTATCTAAAATACCATTTTTTTAAGTGTAATATTTGAGAGCTATATTAAAAACTAATAAAGGGAGTTATAACTTTTTTTCTCTTTAGTATATTTGTTTTTAAAATGTATTTTTCTTAATTATTACTAAAATAATATAAATAGATCATTTTAGATGTAATAATCATGTTATATATATATATATATATATTAATTTAAATAAGATAATTTTAGGGCAAATTATCAAAATAAATATAATGGGATTAAAAATGATTAAATTGTCCTAATCAAAAGACATATATTTTATTTCTTCTTTTATTTTTGGAAAAATTGATACAAGTTTTTTTTATTATGTCAATTTTATCATTTTTAGCCCCATTCCATTTATTTTGACAACTTATCCGTAACTATATATTAATGTCTTTCTAATTATTTTTTATTTAGTTTTTAACTTTTAACACAAACTTTGAACATGCAAATGAAAGTGACTATAATATAAAATTAAAAAAAAGAAAAAGAAAAAAAAGCAAACTTCTTGTACTCATGAAAGTTGTTTTTTGTTTGACAAATCTAACTAATGGTGATCTGAATGTTGATGCTGTCATTGAAGAGTGCTAAGTATATAGTCATTTCCTAAGGTGGCAAGAATGTTTTTTCTTAGGACAAAAATAATGACCAAGCATTAACTTAAAATATGACAAATTTGGATATGAACATCAATCCTTTAGGATAAATTCATCCAATGAGGAAATCGTGATTTTTTTTAACATATTCCTAAGTCCGACAAATTCAGATTAATTTCTTAATTTTTTTCGAGTACTTCTTTGAGAGGTTTTGACATGGTCATATTCCCTTCTACATATATGTCGCCTTCGATATTCGAATGCAAGACTAAATACTTAAGTAACTTAAGTCATTTGTCACTTGTGGTAGGGGACCAAGCCACTTACTGCATGTGCTAAGGAATATGGTCCATTATCATTATTACCTAAGATTTTCTTTTGTAATTCTTTTTTTTGGGTTAACATTTTTTTTTTGTAATTCTTACCTAAGATTCTCACCCTTCTAGTTTTTGCCTCCTTTTTATTGGGACACAGGCTTTGCTTCTTTTTGTATTGTATAGTTTGCTGTTATGGATTGGTGTGAGAACTGGAATTGTAAAATCCACTAATTTTATGGCTGGGCCTAAAGAAAAAACTCAATAGGATAGGGTGTAGGCCAATTATGTTTTAAAGGGGTCTGAAAAGTATAATTGGGTTCAATCTTTAGGGGCTCAGGGCCCAACTTACCTTAATAGTAGGCCTTGACTTGTTTTAAAAATGTAAGGTTACCTGTCCAAAAAAAAATGTAAGGTTAGTACAGACCAAAAAGATTTTAAGAAGTTAAACAAAAAAACAAAAAACAATAACAACATAAAGTTATTAGTAAACCATTGTCCTTAACCTCTTAGAGTCGTGGGCCTGCCCTGGCCTTGATGAGCCTCCGGGACCCAACTCATCTAAACTTTCATGTACCAAAAAAAAAAAAAAAACCACTGTCCTAACTACCTCCCCTAACCGTCTTTAGTGGTTTGGGTTGCTTAACTGTTTAGTCTCAGATTTAAACTTCAGGGCAATATATATAGAGAAGGGGATATGACCACGTCAAACTCCCAAAATGAATATTCGATAAGGCGTAAGGAATTAGTATGAACCTGTCTACTTTGGTTACCTTCCTACCATAAAAAAAGAACACTGTCCCAAAAAAAAGTTATTAGTAAAGCTTGTAAAAAAAAAGAGTTATTAGTAGAGGCACACTACAAAAAATTCGTTTGTTACCGTCGGACTTACCGTCGGATCTAAATGAAAATTCGACGGCTGGATGTTTTTCGTCGGATTTTCCATCGGAAAGGTACTCGACGGTAAATTACTCGATGCAAGTGTCTTTTCGTCGGATTCTCGTTGTCCGACGCAAATTTCCGTCGGATCGTTCCGACGCAAAACGTCAAAAAAATTTACGAGTTGAGCTGACCCTTTTCCGTCGAACTGCAATCCGATGCAAATTTATCCCACACAAAATCCGACGCAAATGTTTGCGATGAGTTACGGAGAATCCGATGGAAAGTCCAACGGTAATATGAATAGTGAGTGATGGATAATCTGACGGTAAATCCGATGGAAATAGACACAGGATTTTGAAAATGTCCAGCTCAAATATACACATACTCTTCCAAAATAACACACCTAATTCGGACAATCCAAACAGCAAATAGCATAAATCAAAACAGAGGCAAATTCAAATGCAGAATTAAATCAAATATCAAAGAAATCAAAATAAAAAAATATTTAATACAAACATAGTCGTCGTAGTAATGAAAAAACAAGAAAACTAAATAAATACTAGCCTAGCTAAGCATCCTCATAGTCATCGTCGTCGTCGTCATCTCCCTCCGGATGGGGGTGCCTTGGCGGTGGACGAGGTGGCAAAGGTGGTGCGGTCGTAGAACCTGAACCAGCTGCAGTAGAGCTGCTCCCAGGGGTAGGGGGCCGTAGTAGGCTGCCATCATACGTGACATTTCCTCCATGCGCCGTAGATGCTCCTCTACTCGCGCATCCTTCTCCACTAGGGTACTCTTCAGGCTCTTTACTTCGTCAATTTGCTGTTGCAGCAAATCACCCTGACTCTGCAGGCTTTGCGTCAGGTTCTGGACCTGCTCTCTCAAGTCCACAACCTCCGGAGCGGGTGGACCCGTGTGACAACTGGATGCAGATGCGGATGAACCTGCATAGCCGGATATGCGCAGTGATGAGGCGAAAAAACCTCCGGCCCCATAAACCCGGTTCTTGTATGGCTCAGACAGAGTCTGACGCCACACAATGTCCGAGTCAACTGTGGCAACACTCACATCACCCTCTTCCTGAGCCTGTTGGGTGGCTTCGTCCAGGTTGGCAGAGAACTCGGTCTGAAAGAAAATAACATAAAGGTATAAGCAGGGAGTACGTATAATAGTTACATATCTAAGTTAAGCAAAACATACGTACCAGCAAGTCTTCGGCGCGCTTCTCCACAATGGACCTGTCACGCTTGCGTGTGTGGGTCTTCCTGAAGAATTCGACATCTGTGGGCGAGCGATCCAATGATTTCGTCTACAGACGAGGTTCAACATTTTATGTTAGGTCTAACATGCATGATATATTTGAAATTATACAATGAAGTTATGAAATTATTAAGTAAGAAAAGATTGAATTTGTTTTACCATCCTAGCACGAGTTTTCGGAATAGTCGCAGATCCCCCTGTGTGAAGGCAGCCACCCTTGAAGGAAGCCCGGTTCTTCTTGCTGCTGGTTTGGCGCTTCTTGAACCCGGGATCATTCGCAAACCTGTCCAGCAAAATCTTCCTGAGCCTCTCACTCATCCACTTCAGCCGCTGTAACTCACCTCCCCGGAGATCCCGCATGATCTGCTGGTAACGCCTTGCAGCCCGGCAGTCGTAGGACTTCTTAATTTCCTTCTTCTCTTCCTCGGACCACGTAAACCCCTCCTACAAGTTAAGAACAACTAAGTAAATACAAATACAGGCACACATAGATAACCTAATGAACGAAATAGGATTTAGTTAGAAACGTACCGCCCACTTGTCAAACCACCGCCTCTGAACATCTTCCGGAATCTCGGAGTAATTGATCCACGGCTCGTTCAGCATGAGCTCGATGGTATCTGAAATCGCCTGCGTGCACACGTTATTATCCGGACTAAACCTGAAAATAAGTAAAACATGTTTATTTACAAGGTATCTTTAAATAAGGCGAGTTCATTTAGTTATTACAATTTCCTATACATACCCCTTTTGACCGTCCCAAGTGATAGGGATCTTCTCCTTTTACTGGGCGGGAGGATCTGGCTGCGACGCATGCGAGGATTCTGCATGTGGCTGCGGCGTTGCATCAACTCCCTCAGCATCGGTCGAAGCGGGCTGTGGCGAAGGCGCAGCTGTGGCGGGAGGGACGGTAGGAGCAACACGTGACGTGCCAGGTGTGGAAGTAGTAGGGGAGGGCAACGGAGTCTGCTCCGAGCTAACTGCCGCTCTCCCTCTACCTCGACCGCGAGTCGATTGTGAGGATCCTCTACTACCTCTTCCAGCCATGTGTTCCTACAATGAATAACAATTAGCTATGTTAGACAACATATGATGATAATACAATATAAATGTTTCAACGGTAACTACGAAAGACTCATAAAGCAATATCCAACACATGATGATAATACAATATAAATGTTGAAGAAAAAACCAAGAAATGACTCACAAAGCAATATTCAACAAGATAATAAATTTATGAGGCCGGGTTTAAGAGTTAAACCTAATCCGAATCAGGAAGTATTGGTTCCTCCTCAGGTTCCGATGAACTAATGTCATCATCTATGAATTCTTCCTCTTCCGTATCCCCATCGGGTTCTTCATTTTCTTCATCCTCAACCAGGCAGTTGCTCAATTGTACTAAAACGACATCGTCGTCTACGAGGGGGTTTACCAGTGTAACCGGAGGTTCTGTTTTCGGAACCGGTCTAGCTGGGTTTGGCACGTCAACTTGGAAAGGCTCTGAAGTTTCTGGTAACTCGGTTTCTAACCTTCCCCTCGGCTTTGTTTTAACAACTACCGCCCAGTTGGATTTACAACTGCCCGGATAGGGCAAATAGTATACTTGTCGTGCATTTTGGGGAAGAATGAAGGGATCGTAATGCTTATACTTACGACTAGTATTAACCTCCGTGAAGTGGTAATCCGTGTGCCTACGTGTTCCCTGCTTATTACTTGGATCAAACCATTCACATTTAAACATACACGCATTATAGCTTCTGTGGCAGAAGAACTCTACATGTAAAACATTATGTAACACACCGTACCAGTCACTTTCACCACCTCCTGAATCTCTTTTCACCCACACACCGGTGTTGTTTGTTTTTTTATCAACTGAATGAACCAAGGTATGGAATCTGTACCCATTTATGAGGTACATCGGATAACTAGTGGCTCTATTTAAAGGGCCCCAACTGAGAGCAAGTAGTTCATAGTCTGTTGTGTCATAAAGATTAACTCAAACATATTCCCTAAACCATGGTGGGAAATCTGCTATGGGGGCTCCGGGATTTGATTCCTCGAATATCCTAAAAATCAAACAAGTTCGGTAATGACTTGGTGCATATTATATAAAACAATAATTGAGTGCAATATAGTTGTTATAAATCCACTTACTGAAGGAAAGGTGAAATCTGATCACAGTTGAGTAACACATGCAAATGAGCGGCTGCTATGTCCCTATCATCCAAGCTATACGTACTAGCTGCACCCAAGGGCGGCCCTTTTTCCCTGAATATCACATACATTACCCCGAGTGATGATGATTCTCCCCTATCATCATTCCTTCCCATCCTAGTTCTCCGTGTCTGTACATGTGGCTCAAAGTAAAATGTACAGAACGATGATGTCTCCTTAGACAAGAATGCCTCGCATATCGAACCTTCTATTCGAGCTTTGTTCTTCACCGTTCGCTTGAATGAGCCAATAAACCTCTCAAACGGGTACATCCATCTAAATTGAACAGGTCCACATACCCTTGCTTCATACGGAAGATGGATGGGCAAGTGTTCCATCACATAGAAAAAGCCTGGAGGAAATATCCGCCAAAGTTTACAAATGATCAGCGGAATATTCTTCTCGAGCACCAGCATGTCTTCAACCCGCAACTCCCTTGCACATAAAACCTTGAAGAAGTCGCTGATCTCGAATAACGGTTTCCATATCCTAGTCGGAAGTTCTCTAAAAGCGGTAGGCATCAACGACTCTAAGAACACATGACAGTCGTGGCTCTTTAATCCAACCAACTAGCCCTGAGCAACATTTACGCATCTACCTAAGTTAGATGCAGTCGTGGCTGCCTTTGGTTTGGAAAACCTACCACTATCTAACTTCCATAGGTGCAAATCCGATCGCTTACGAAGTTCTGGTAAGTCTAACCTCGCCTTATCGTTATCCTTTGTTCGATCATCATCCATTACTGTGTGCATAATATTATCAAAAACATTTTTCTCTATGTGCATCACATCGAGACAATGTCGCACCAAATTGTCCTTCCAATAGGGTAACACCCAAAATATACTTTGTTTGGTCCAGTTGTGCTCTCTCCCATACCCTGGAGTTCTGAAACCAGCACTCTTGTCAACAATTCTCGGTATCCCACTCACTATTTGCCAAACTTCTAATCCACTCAGCCTATTAGGGGCCCACTCTTGCTCGGTCTTGTTCTTTTTAAATGAGTCCTTATTTCTACGGAACTGGTGGTTCACATCTAGGAATCTTCGATGACAATCAAACCAGAAATTTTCCCCCCATTTTTCAACCAGAATGCCTTCGTGTCTTCCATTCATATCGGACATGACATCCTTCCTTGAGTGGACCAACCAGACAACATCCCATATGCCGGAAAGTCATTGATGGTCCACATCAGTGCAACATGCATCTGAAAGTTTTTCTTACTTGAAATATCATACGTTAGGACTCCGTCATTCCACAACTCCAACAATTCATCCACAAGAGGTTGTAAGAACACATCAATCTTGCTTTTCGGATTGTGTGGTCCAGGAATTATGCAAGTTAGAAACATGTAAGGCTCTTTCATGCACATATCAGGCGGTAGGTTATAAGGGGTTACAACCACAGGCCAACATGAGTACGCATTCCCAAAATTAGAGTTTGGTGCAAATCCATCTGAACACAAGGCTAATCTAATATTACGAGGCTCACTTGCAAAGTTGGGGTGCTTCTCATCAAAATGCTTCCAAGCCTCACCATGGGATGGGTGAGTCATTACACCATCATCTCTCCTATTATTAAAGTGTCACGTCATATGCGGAGCTGAACTCATGGATGCATATAATCCTTTAAGTCTTGGAATGAGGGGGAGGTAGTGCATTCTCTTGAATGGAACTCTCTTCAAAGACCTCTGTTTTCCTACCTGAACCTTTTCTGGTCGAAACCTAGGATCCCCACAGAATTTACAAGCGGATAGTTCATTGTCGTTCTTATAGTACAACATACACCCCTTAGTGTAGGAATCAATCTTAATTGAACTTAGCCCTAATTTAGAAACCAACTTCTTTGCATCATAGTGACTACGTGGGTGCTCCGTCTGTCCAGGTATCAGTTCGCTACAATACGTCGCAAACTTATCAAAAGATTCTTGGGTTAGGTTAGACTCGGCCTTTATACTCATCATCCGAACGCATGCGGACAACTTCGAGTGTACGCATCCGTCAAACAACGGCTTCGACGCAGAATCTAACATGTCATAAAACCTTTTCGCGTCCAGATTAGGCTCCTCTTCTCTTTCCCCTAAATCCTCTCCCATACCCATCCCAAACGCGTCCATTACCATTTCATTGTACCGCTCATGATTATCTTCCAGTTAACCTCTCCGAATGAAGCCTCTGTATTTAGATTTGCCACTCTTGAAACCCTTTCACGTCGCTGTTGTGCCCTAGTTTCAAAACGGTTTATGTTATCTTCATCCATTTCCCCGTGTGAAATCCAAATCCAATACCCCGGGTTGAATCCATTACGGTACAGGTGAAGGGTCATTTCTTGGGGACCAATCCAATTCAGAAGACGACACTTAGAGCACGGACACCTAGAAACCCCGGCAACCCTAAATTCTTCCAAAGTGAACACATATGCAACAAACCCATCAACACCATTAAAGAACTCAGGCTTTATTCCCCCCTATCAGTGTAGAACCTATCGTACATCCACAATCGATGACTCGGAACCGGGGCAGCCATCACACACAATCCTAATTAAACATGCAATTAAATTATTTTTATTAATCACTTGGCATCTCCGCAATTTTTTAAAATAATTTTTGAAAAAATTTCGGCAGAGTCTCCCTTTAAATTAGAAGCTTCCACCAAATTAAATTGGTATTATTAATCACTTGGCATCAACGCAAACAACTTTAAATAATTTTTAAAAAAATTTCGGCAGAGTTTCCTCTTAAATTAGAAGCTTCCACCAAATTAAATTGATTTTATTAATCACTTAGCGTCAACGCGGAATAACAATCTCAAAATTTACGAAGAATAACAATTGCAATTAGCAAGGGCAACACATCATCACACACACAATAAAGGTAATCCTAGCCGTTCTAGTGCACAACCCCTTATTACTCCGCAATTTTTCAGCAAACAATGGTTTTCGAGAAGGCGCCACTAGACCACCTTCTCCCAACTCCAACCTAAAACACTATCCTATAAAAATTAAGTCAACCTAACAATAATAAAATCTAAGTGAGATATGTTAGAGTACCAACATTTTCGCCTTGCGGACAACCACGGACTTCTTCCCTCGAGCTTCACAAACTCGATCAACTACCGTGTCCACAACCCTAACAAAATAAAATAATTCATGTCATTATACCAAAAATCATCAAATTCAACCATAAATAACATAACACACTAACATAATACACTTTCTAAATTCACAACTCACAATCCATCAATAAACACTTTACATGTAACTAATAATAACACTATAACCCTAACTCTAATTAGCACAAACACAAATAAACACAAAGAAATCATATAACCATTCAAAATAACAATTTCCTAATTCTATTTAAACATGTATTTTCCTAATGCACATCAGTATTTTCCAAATGCACATTCATAATTTTTAACAATATCCTAATGCATAACAATGTAACAACTTCCTAATTCTTTAACCCTAATGCACATCAACATTTTTTAAAATTTAAAAAACTGCAGAATTGTAACAAGAACTGTAGAATTCTTTAACCCTAATGAAAACATAAGCAATGAACATCAACAAATTGGAAAAAATTGATACTTACCTGTTAAACAAATGGCAGGCAGTGACGGTGGCGACTTCACCGGTGACGGCACGGCGGCAGGCGGCGGCTACTGTGGTGGCTACAAAAACAGAACCACAAATCAAGAGAAAGAGAGGGATGAAACAAGAGAGAGAGACAGAGAGACAAAGAGAAAGGGACGAACCTTGGAAGGGACGAAGAAGGGAGCCCACTTACTTGCGACGGACGGAGGGGACGACGGTGGACGACACGGCGGCAGAAGTGGAGTATTCTTCCTCTCGGTGGCGGTGCAAAGGACGGAAACGGTGGATCCCTTCTTCCTTCTCTCGGTGGCGGTGCAAAGGTCCGGCGTCGTTCTATGGTGGGTGGGTGTTGGCGATGGACGATGGTGGTTGGGAGGGAGTGGGGGGATGTGTTTAGGGTTGGGGCTGGGTTGGGGGGAGTGTAAGGAGAGAGAGGGAGACAGATTTCTGAATGAAGGGGGGCTGTTCGTCGATTAGGTTTATTTTGTGCTTTCCGTCGGACTTACCGTTGGATAAACCCGACGGAAACTTGGTCGTCACTTAATGAAACGCAGCGTTCTATTTTTACTAGTTTCCGTCAGACTTTTCGTTGACCAAGCCAACGAAAAGTTATCCGCCAATTTAATTTTCATTCTCGCCAAAAGTTTGCGTCGGACTAGCTAAACCCACGCAAAATTTTACGATCCAATCGTCAACACGCATGATCCGACGGTAAATCCGACGAAAATTATAGACGGAAATAATCCGACGGAAATGCCGACGGTCGCGTGTTTCTTGTAGTGGGAGTTATCATGATTATTTAAGTCCATTCAATGCTTACCAAAAAAAAAATTCCATCGAAGTATTTTTTATTTTTATAGATAGTGTCTAATTTTGTATTATATTTCAATATTCTTGTGTTATACTTATATATATTTCAATTTGGATAAGCCTTGGATGATAAAAAAATTACACATATAGTATCACCGTTTGATTTATATTTCAAAAATATTATTTCTACGTCAAAATTTTATTATTAAATATTTTTATATGAATATATATATTATTTAAGTTATTTTTAATATATATTTTATATTTTTTTTATATATTTTATGAGAAAGTTTTCATAGTCAATATTAGAAAGACAATAGAAAGTCAATATCATTTTTCTTTTTTTTTTCTCTTTTCTCTTTTTACCACCTACTATTTTTTTAATTACACTTATTGGCTCTTTATTAGTTCTCAACGTTATTTTCGTAGCATTATTCACATTTTATACTAATAATTAATTTGGTAGTTAATTTTTAGTACACCTAAGATAATTCTTTATATTTTAGTTCGGCTTTAAGTATGTAAGTTTATTGAGTAGGGGGTAATAATCTGCACTGCACGGGTTATCCATTAAGATTGTCGAATCTTTGCATGTATTTTTGGCGTGTCTTTTTGGTGTCTTAATTTGCACGTAGAATCTTTGCATGCATATTTCGTTTGTAATTTTGTATGTATTTTTAATTATACATTGTTGTATTGCTTATTTTATTACCAGGATTAGACTATTTTACTAAGCAATAGATATTTAAATAAATAAATAAATAATTTCATACATTATGAGTTTAAAGATATTTTATACATGCATTTAATTATATAGCATTATATAGCAAAAATAATTTATCTTTCTCTTTATTCTATGATTGGTCATTCAAAAGAATGATTATAATTATACGATTATATAAAACGTTTTATACTGTTAGTATATTAAAATTAAACTCATAAAAGAAATAGGGAAAAACTAAAAACGTACAAAACATAAAGAGACGTTAACAAAGAAAATCACAACATACAATGAGATAAAACATGGAAAAAACAATGCAACTTGAAAATGAACATATGGAGTTGACCAAATGAAAGATAAATTCCCCCAGTAAAGTGAGGTTGGTCGGCAACACATGTCATCGGACAATAATAATTTTAAAGTCTAAACTATTAATTATTAAAGAATAAACCATTCAATTCGGCTTTTGACTATTTTTAATTTCAACAAGATTATTCTTAATTATTCGAAAATCTCAATTTGGCTTCAACCATTTAAAAATTAGGATAAATAAATCTCTAAAACCGATTTATCAACCCTAAATCTTATACTTGCAAACTGATTTAAGAGACCTATTTATTCAAATTCTTAAATGATTGAAGGTTGGATTGAATTTTTGAATTATTAGAGACGGCGTCGTCCAAATTAAAAATGGTCAGGAATCGAATGTGGTATTTACTCATTATTAAATAACAATGAGAGAGGAAAGAGTGTGATAGTAATGATAATTATAATAAGATTTAGCTAATATATATTTTAAAAGCACGAAAGAAAATTATTAATTAATTTTTTTAATAAAAAATGAAAATTCAAATTTTAAGTAATAAATTGCATTTTTTATTTCCTTATTAAAATAAAAGGTTTAAAATTTTTACTAATAACAATCTTATCATATATATATCCTTAAAAGACATATATTAAAAATAAATTGAACTAAATTAAATTTAAGAATAAAAATTAAATTTATATGCATATAAAAATTTTTATACAAATAATAAATCATATATTGACACACTAATAAAAATAATTAACTTTCAAATTTATTACTGCAAAAATTATCTAAACTAATGTATTTGATTGGAGGCAATGTAACTTTTTTGCAATGTAACATTTTTGCATCAAAATTAACCCTTTTTAATTTAAAAATAAATGTATTAAAAAATTTTGGTGGAAACTTTCAACTCTACACTTCACTCAGCCAGAAATTTACCATGGGCTTGTGTTTGTCACCAAAAAATACCATGGGCTTGTGTGTCAGCATTCAACTATGAACTTCTTGTCTCATCCGAAAATTGGGTGGCAACTTAACATATTGTGTCTGCGCTAGTGTCCAAAAATAAAAAAAAAAAAACAGTGGGACTGGGACTCAATAAAAATAAAAATAAAAATAAAAATAAAACCATAATGGAGAAATATTCTTAAAAAGTCTTCATCTGAAACATAATGGTCCAAGTGAGTCCAACCAAATCGACAATAACCACTAAAAGAAAAAAGAATTTATGAGTACATTAATTCTTGGAAGAATATTAACCAAAGAATTAATAGGCCATTACTCATTAGCATTTTAACAAGAAAAAATTATATGAACCCACTTTTGAGAAGTCAATATAGCCAATCTTTCATTATAAACTTTTTTTTTTAATTTTCATTTTTTAGAGTATTTAGAATTTAGAGATACAGTTTAAGATTTAAAATTTAAAATTAAAAAATTGATTGATATTGCCTTAAAATATAAGAGTTTTAAGTAAATATAAGAGTTTTACTTCAAATTGCTTACTTCAAAAATCATTTAAATATTGAATTCGATTGAATGAAAGTATACATGCACCAATAGTATCAAAATTTTTAAATTGTCAATATATATAACTGTTATTTAAATTATTTTAAATATATATTTTATTTTTTAACTTGTATTCATGTCTTTTATGATAAAAAAAAATTACATGAATAAAATATAAAAAAAAGTAAAAATTTATTAAGTTATATTAGATGTACATTAGACATACACAAAAAAAAATGTACATTAAGAAGCTTAATTAGATAATATTGTGGCTTCCGAAATTTTTTCCTCTCAAAAAGCTACTTTTCGATAGTCACATTATTATTTTTGTCTATTTTTGTTATATTAGTTAACTTTTTTTTAGGTTTTTGAGTTAATCACAATAATTGTTTATAAAATTTTGAAACATCGATAAAAATATTTTTATAATAATAAAAATATCCTTCAATTATTTAAAGAATTGACGAAAGTTCACATGTAAAAAATGATTAAAATATTAAAATTTGGACATTTTGACAAGTGAATTTTTGTTAGATTTTTAAATAATTAATGAATATTTTTTTTTAACAAAAATTGAGAGTCATTTTGATGTGCTTGAAAATTTTCATAACAATTTTGGTTATTAACCATAGTTGTAAAAGCCGTGTCGAGCCGGACGGTCAGACTGAAAAATTTAAAAATTGGCTCTAGCCGGTTCAACAAGCTTAAAGAATCGGACATGTAGAAAAACCGGTGTCAATCGGAATGGATCGGACGGTTTCACTAAACAGGTGACTCGGCCGGTTTTGTAAAAAACCGGACCGGGTCAAAAATAATTTTTTTAAAAAAAAAACTAAAGATCAAACGACGCCGTTTTTCTTTTCTAAATTCCCCAATCCCCATCTCGTGCACCACCCACCCTCAGTCTTCACTCTCACCCCCTAAATGGCTAAACCTTCACACTCATAAGCCATGGTTGGCCAACCTTGCTTCTGCCGCTTGTGCCGTCGTCGCGCTGCCGCCGCTCTTCGTCCGTCTTCACCCACGCTGACGTCTTCGTTTGTCTCTGTCGTGTCTTCGTCTTCGCCCGTGACGTCCTCCGGTCTCGTCTGCGCCCGTCACCGTTGCCGCCGGTCGCCAAACGCCGCTTGTTTACCCCGCGTCATGCGTCTTCGAAACCACTTCCACTTGTGAGTGTTTCTTCCGGTGTTAAGCCTGTGTTTCTTTTTTTTTTTTTCAAGTTAATTCTTCATGGTCTTTTGTGTGCTAATCTTTGCTGTTTTAGTGTTTTGCAAAGATGATTCTAGTATGAGAAAATTATTGGTAATTCTTGTATAACTACCACTACTACTTGGATTCATCTGGTGTAAGATAAAGGAAGAGTGAAAAGTTTTGTATCAATTTTGGGAGATGCCAATACTAATTGCAGATTTCAAGTGACTTTGATAGATCATTATTTAATTCTTTCTTCATGATTTTCTTTTGTTATTGTAATCTTTGGTGGAGTTTAACAACATTCTTATATTAAGAAAATACTTCCTTTTATTCTTAATTTCCATTTATGAAGTTGGAGCATCTTGAGAACTTGATAATTAGTGATTGCAGTGGGTTGAAGTCTTTGTTCATTGAGTCTGAATCCAAGTTTCACAAGTTGACCATCTTAGATTGCATGCACCTCAAGTATCGCCATCTAAGAAAAAATAAAACATTTGAACTTTTGGTTTATTTATTTATTTAGTTAGAGGAAAAATACCGGTGAAAGCTAAGGCATTGGACTCTTCAATTGCGTTGAACCTTCTGAAAAAGAGTAAAAAATGTTCTAGTTTTATTTTTTTAAGTGTTTGAAGTTTTGAACTTTTTTTATGTTTTATTTTATTTATTTGAGACCGATTTAACGGTTCAACAAATAATTCAACGGTTAAACCCTTAAATCAGTAAACCTTCACGATTTTTACAACTATAGTTGTTGTAAAAACGGATTGGACCGATTGATCCGACTGTAAAACCGGAAAACCGAACCCCTGACCGGTTCGGTAAGCCTTAAGGATCGCTCTTTTAAAAAAACCGTAGTGAACCGGATTCTGCCTCCGGGATTAGAAACAACGCCGTTTTCAGTTTTTCAGATTTAAAAAAAAAACATGGAAACAGTGAAACCGAGAGTACAAAAGCCTCAACAATCCCTATGGTGTTCAGCAGCCTTGATCAAACCATTCCTCAATCCTCAAAATCAAATCTTCCATTCCATCTCAGTCGCACTCTATCCCCCGCCTCTTGTTCCTCCCCAGCCGTCGTCATTCTGCCGCCCGTGTGCTGCCGCTACCTGCATTTCGCCGCCGTCTGTGTTCTGCCAACTGACGCCCGGGTTCTGCCGCCTCCTGTTTCCCGTTCCGGTTCCCGCTTTTGTCACCGCGCCTCGTTCTGCGTCGTTCTGCCGCTGACTGCGTTCTGCTCACTGCCATTGTCACAGCCGCCTGTGTTCTGCCACCGCCTGCTGTTGTCACCGCGCCCCGGTTCTGCGTCCTTCTGCCAATACCAGTCATCGGGATCTTCGTTCTTCTAAGCCTCCTCGTGTTGCTCAGACGCCAGTGCCGCTGCGGGCTGCTCAGCGTCGGTCTCCGCTTTGTCGTCCCCCTTGTGCGCCGGTCTCCACTTTTTCTGCTAAGGTGAGTGCTTCCAATCTCTTAAAACCACTTGTTTTCCATTTTATTTTCAAGTTAATTGTTGTTTATTTTGTGATTGCTTGTTTATAAGTTAATATTACTTGATTAATTGACACTGGATTATTGCTTAGATTATTGCTGCAAATTGACACAGGATTATTGCTTGTTATTGGTGGCTAATTTTAATATTGGTGCTGGATTGTTAATAAGTCAACTAAACACATGTATGCTAATTTTAATATTAGTTTTTTTTTATAAATTATAATTTTATTTATTTGTCATCGGTTTAACGGTTCAACCAGTAACAAAACGGTTAATCTTTAAATCATTAAACCAGTAACCCGGATTTTACAACTATGTTGTTAACTATAATTTTTATTATTAAAATAGGATGTAACAAAAAGCGGCAGATACATATTTATCTTTCTCTTCATCTTCGATGCTATCAACTTATCAAGTATCAAGATTAAACATTGAGCTTTTCACGGAGAAGCACGGAGAAGCTTCAATTCTTATTCGCATTATTATTCCAGTGAAGGTACGCCATCTTATAATTCACTTTCTCTTCTTTATTCCTCCCTAATTCAAATTCTCTCCCCTGCTAATTATGAAACTTGTTGTGGAGATTTTCAATGTTTGTTTTCGAAGTTTCTTCGCTCCTATCGCCGAATTGAAAATTGTTACATAATTGTCCTCTGTTCTTGAAATTCCATCATTTTATCATTTTTATTTCTTATACCAATTTGCGAAACTCTTGGATTCAATCTTATATTTATAGCTTAGTGAGGCTTCCGAAGCTTTATCAGTTTCATTATTGTAGCACTGGTTTCATCTATTTCCTCTCATACTGAATGCATGTTTGATTATTCTGTTTGGTTAATTGTTTCTGGAACCCTAGAATTTCACATTCTTTATGAATCAATGTTCTAGTGACGCAGTTATTCGCTGGTGTGTTTTAGATGTAACCTGTAATTGAACTTGCGGATTATATGTTTTTTCTTAATCGGTTATTGCAACAGATAAATTTATCTATGCAGAAACTATAGTATTAGAATTATTTGCTGCAGTATTATTCTCTCTCTTGTGATTTGGAAATTGTAGAAGTAGTAACTAGTAAGGTGGTATGGTAAGAGAGAATATTGCAATTTCACAAACTTTGCTGCATTACTTATTTTTGGAGAAGAAAAGTTGTGGCTGCGTTTGTTGCTGATTCTCAAAAAAGTGATTTCAGATGCTGGAAACAATTTAATTCCCCTCGCCCCCGCGAAAAGAGGTTAATTAATTCCTTATGTCAAAAAGTGTACACCTGCATAACTGAGTTTTCTTCAGAAAAAGATAAAACAAGCGCACGCTGTATACATCTTTCATAATCCAGCTAACTTTTTTGATTAGTCAAATGAAGATCCTTATCTAGCATGTGCAGCACCTGAGGTTGCCATGTTTGTTTCCTTTCTCACAATTCCATCTACTATTGTTTGTGCTGTCTCATATTGTAATTGATACACTTAAATTACTGTCAAATTTCTAAAAATTTAGTTACAGATACCTTGAACATGTGTAAAACTCTTTGATTTGTATTGTTCCACCGGTAATTCTGTTGACTAGGAATTTTAACTCACTTCATCATATATGCTTTAGCTTCTATTAAAAGCAATATTTTGGAATATATTAAGTTTAAGTTTCAACTCTGAGATGATGCTGTGATTTTTTGTTTATTTTGTTATAGAATGGTTATTTTAGGTATTCGGGAACTGAATCAGTCCCTTTTTCCCCTTGTTTCCGGTTAAAGCTAACTTGGGATAACTTGTTTATCAATCGGTATTACTTTTGGAATATATTGGTTAAAAAGAAATTGAAATGTGATAATATATATCCAAAAGAATTATCATTTACACATGAACACCTAAATATTTAACATGATATGATTTCCCCTAGACCATAGGTCACTGTGACTCCTTTTTAAATACTTCCTAATTATCGTGTCCTGTCATATGGATTTGAATGTTTTATTAGCATTCATATTCTAGCATTTGGTTTTATCCTCAAGCACTCAAACACCACGAAGTGTAGTGTGACAGAAAGAGAGAGTAAGCTGGGCGAGTCTCTCATCACCTCCATATGGCCTAGTACTATAAATTCTCTCATCATCCAAATTCCAATCCTTGCTAATTCCTGCATTAGATAATCTCAAACTGACCCCTTATCCTCACACTTCAAGAGAGAGAGAAGAATGCCTGGACTCACCGCACCTTCAGATTATTCCAGAGATCCTCCTCGTCACCCTAGTCTAAAAATTAACTCCAAGGCAAGCCTTTTAGTTATCCTAATTATTCCCAGGTCTCATTTGGTTTCATAAATATTCCATGTATGTTTTGTAGACTATCATCTTTTTCCATTTTCTTCTTTGACAGGAACCTTTCAATGCAGAGCCACCACGTTCTGCACTGGCATGCTCGTACATTACTCCTTCAGATTTCTTTTACAAGAGGAACCATGGCCCTATTCCCATCGTTGAAGATATTGAAAGGTCCCTCTTTTCCCTTCTGTTTTTTATCCTTCTATTCAGCTTCACTATTTATGGAAAATAAAATTAACTTAAATTATGACCTATTTGTCTGAGGAGCAGATACTCCATGAAGATATCAGGTTTGGTGGAAAATCCCAAACAGCTTTTCATGAAAGATATCAGGTTAGTGCACTGATTGATTCTATGGATTTGTCAAATAGGAATTGGTTATTGACCTGGTTATTTTGGTGGCAGGATCCTGCCCAAGTATAATGTCACCGCCACGTTACAGGTTGGTTTCAAATTAATAAGGAATGTGATTTGTTTCCATTTTTTTTCGAAGGTCTTTTTTTTTTTGGGTATACAAACTCCAAATGAATTTGATTTTCACTTTTTGGGTTCCTAAGTGTGCGGGAAATAGGAGGACTGCCATGAGCAAGACCAGAACTGTCAAGGGGGTTGGCTGGGATGTTTTTGCCATTGGAAATGGTTAGCATATGTTCTTTTCTGAGTGACTGATATGAACATTGAAATTGCTCAAGGATTGAAGGAGCTATCGTATGTGCTAGATAGGCATACATATATGTATGTCTGCACAAGTGTATAATATTGGCCATTTATTTTCTCATAAAATGATCAACAGTAAAAGATATAGCTGTGTAACATTTTTAAATGATCATATGATCTCTTGTTAACTTTGATTATTGACTCTAATATCACATTAGTCAAATTACATCCATCTCCCTTGTAGTTTGGTGGAAGTCAACTAGACACCCCTCTAACATTTATCTCTCCTCAGGTCGATTTCATTGTATTTTTTAAAAGATAACACTTAACACAGTTGTAAACATAATGTTATATAGGGGTGGTCAATTTCACTTAAACCAATCATGCTTAACCAACTTTTAGGGAAAATCGGTGTAATTGCTTAATCAATCATGTTTATCACTATTTTTCATCCAAAAGCACAAGTAAATTGACATGGCTAGAATTGGATCTCAGGACACGGGTGCTACTTAACCTGAGGCTTGTTATTGTTTTTGTTCCTTGCTTAGTTAGCTTAGCAGTTGAGATGTTTAACATAATAGATCATAAATTCTGATTACTTTTTAATTATACTTTTTGTCTTCAGCTGTATGGGGTGGTGCCAAGTTGTGTGATGTTCTTGAACTAGTTGGAATACCAAAGTTGACCGGTAATACTCAATTTGGTGGAAAACATGTTGAGTTTGTTAGTGTTGATAAGTGTAAGGTAAACCACTATGACATGTATTTGAATCACGCATCATGGATTACTTCTTTTTTAGTTTCATTCATGGATATTATTCTGTTGATTTCTTTTTATCTCGAAAATCTTATAGGAGGAGAAATGAGGTCCTTACAAGGCATCAATTCCTCTCATTCAGGCGACAAATCCTGAAGCAGATGTTCTACTCGCTTATGAAATGAATGGAGAGGTACATAAATTTTTCATTTGTATTTTGCTATTTTCTTATTACACCAAATACGTTAATGGTTCTTCTAACATGACTTTAGTTACCAAATAAAAGAAGGCAGCGGCAATTTTTTTTTCTACAGTTATTTTTCAAAATGCAAATATATTTTCTTAATTTGGCAAAATATGCAGGACAAATGATTCCCTTTATCTCTGTGTTTCATTGTCAATGTTATTTTAGTTTTTAATACTCATGGAATTTTCACTGTCTTTGAACCTAACAATTCTTGCTTCTTAGTGTGTCCTCAATCCTCCTGTGATTCACCTTAAAATGTGCTACAACCATTATTATGTTCCAAACATTGAAGGCATATTCTGTTACACTAACTTCTCTTAAAATAAAATATTTTTTTATGAATTCATCAAGAGGACATAGAATGGTTACAGCTATAGAGGGGAAAATTCTCATGATAGTACATCAGCTCATATTTAACAATTGGGGGAATTAACTGACCTGTAAATTAAATTAGTGCCTATCCAAATTGGAAAGCAAGTTCAATGATACAGCGGAGAGATGAACTTATTGGGACATGCATGAGTAGTATTAGTAGTAGCTTTTCTCCGTTCTCATCCATTTTAACCATAAACCTTTCTAACTTTTTCTGTCGTCTGAAAAATCTATGCACTATACTGTAGTGTAATTTACAATTTTCAGGTTTTCATTTCCTTTTCTCCTTTTTTTGTGTGCAATAATCAGTGCAGTTTAACGTGTAGTTGCCCTTCTCTAGACTCTTAACAGGGATCATGGGTATCCATTACGTGTGGTTGTGCCTGGTGTCATTGGAGCCCGATCTGTTAAATGGCTAGAAGATATCAATATTATTGAAGAAGAATGCCAGGTTTGATATGCGATGTAAAAATAACTTAAAATACCGAAACTTTCTTTACTGAATGTTATAGAACTAACATTATCAAATTTCAGGGTTTCTTCATGCAAAAAGACTAAAAAATGTTTCCACCATCAGTGGATTGGGATAATATTGATTGGTCAACCAGGAGGCCCCAAATGGATTTCCCTATTCAGGTACTTTGATTATTGTACTTTCTGCTTTACATAACTTAGTTTGAGTTAAACAGAAAAAAGTTGATTGATATTTTTAAATCCAGGCCCTAGTCCACCAGACAGAATAAATTTATGCATTCTTTAAGGGACTTTGGTACTCATAAGTAATAATTTCATTTTGCAGTGTGCTATATGTTCTCTAGAAGATGTGAGCACAATAAAGCCCGGGAATGTTAGTTTATATGATTGTGTAGATGGGCTAATCATGCATGATCATGAATGTGCTTTTGTTGGTTCGTTATGAAATGCACAAACATTGTTCTTCTCTTGATCTTGTTTTACATTGCTTGAATTTTTGGGTTTAATACTTGGATATTACATTTAGGTAAAAATTAGTGGGTATGCAGCATCAGGTGGTGGCAGAGGCATTGAGAGAGTCGATATTTCTGTTGATGGAGGCAAAAGCTGGATTGAAGCCTCGAGATGTCAGAAAGTGGTGTCCAGTACATAGGGGATGGTTCTGATAGTGACAAATGGGCATGGGTGCTATTTGAGATCACAACTGATATTCATCAGAGCACTGAGATTATTGCAAAAGCGGTATGTAATACATCTTCATCTCGTTATCATGATTCTAGTTACTTGTCTTATGGAACTAGCAAGATGTCATCTATATACATCTAAGAGATGATAACAGGATATGGTTCGTTCAAAATGTGACATTATCGAAGCTATTGTCTATTCCAGTTTCCATATTATTTGCACCAATCCATTTTTACAAACACTAACATCAACTCACAACTTTTTAGGTGTCCTAAATCTTCCAAGGGTTCAAATAACATTTTTTAAAGCTTTAGTGTTTTACTGCAAGCTTAATACAAAATCAGTTGGCTAACGCGATGATGCTTATGTTCCAGTTCATATGATTTAGTTTTATGAAGTAATTAAATTAATTTGATGAATGAAGTTGTATGGGAAAGTAAAATGATATTTATTATATGATGATGGATAAATGATACAAATAGATAGTCAATGGATGTTGGAGGAGCCAACCGTGACTTCAATGGCTAGGTTGATAGTTTTCTCATTTCATCAAATGTGTACAAAGACTTTCTTCACTGTCTTCCAATGTCAATTAAACATGTTTTTTTTAATATTTAATTTTCTAGGGTTTTCTGATATTTTATACATCTAGTACTTTTATGTCTTTAGATCTTTCTAGGTATCAATTTCATGTAAGTATTTGTAGAATTGATTATGGCCTTATTGTTTTCCTTCTTAGAATATCTTTGTTTAGGGGCTAAAATTAGGTGTGTGTTTGGATTGGCGTTGGTTAAACTGAAGTTTGGCTAAACTGGATTTTGTAGAATTGATTTTGGGTAGAAGTGAGTTTGTGCCAACATGATTTATGTTTGGCAATCCTACGCCAAAATTGATTTTGATAAAATAAATTTTGTTTGAATAATAGTAAATAAAATCACTTTTTAATAAATAATTACTATAAAAGATATCACATTAAATTATAATGTTATAGTATATTTATTTTTTTATATTTTTCAGTATGTTTTTTATATATTTTTTAATACTTTTAGTACTTTTTTAGTATATTATAATTTTTATAAAAATTACAATTATAAAATACATAATTTTAAACAAAAAAATTTACTAAAAAGTTAATAAATATATAATATAAATTTTTTTAAAAGGAATATTGAAAAACATAATTGATAGATAGAAAATAAATTTCTTTATACGCAAAAGCTAAAATTTTTAGCTTTTGCAAAACGTGGGTTGGAAGGGAGAATCATGTTTGCGTTTAGAAGAAGAAAATAAAGCCAAACATAAAATTGTAACTTTCAAGAAATCTAAACGTGCGTTTAAGACTCCAAACGCTAAAACAAACATACCTAGGATCAAATTTTCATGAGTTCAATACATCAAGCATATCAATAAAATTTTGCGCCCATTTTTACCCCTCAACAAACATGGCGTTAGTAAAAGAAAAACAAAATGTACAGGCTCATAGGTTGATGCTACATGGCTTAAATTTCTATATATATATTTCTGATACTGCTGGCTAATTTTGCAGATAGATTCAGGTGCAAATGTCCAACCTAAAAAGGTTGAAGACATTTGGAACTTGAGAGGAATATTAAACACTTCATGGCATAGGGTGAAAGTTCAAGCCGGTCACTCAAACTTACAAGAACAAAAAAGAAAAAATCTTATCACTATGCAGCCCTGCTTTTTTGCCTGCCTTCTCCTCTCCGAACTACAATAATGTTTGAAGCTTCTTTATTTCACAGACAAAACTGAACACGTTTTAGTCATAAGTTGAATAAAGGTCTTTATCTCTTAGGAGAATGAGTAATCAATAAATGCTTAAATTTCTGCAGGATTGTCAAAATCTTTGTTTTTTTGAGTAATTATACTGTGTTTGGTTCTGCATTGTGATATCTCACATTTGATATTTGTTTGTTAGGTTTTTTCACTTTGTTCATTTTCAAGGGTGTGTTTGGGCTTTGAAATTATTTCTAGCAAAAAGAAATGTGTTTTTTTATTTTATAGTAAAGTTTTGATACGCAATCGTATCCTTAGAAATGTTTTTACATCAATATTATTTCATTTCAAATTCCCTTTTCAAAAAGTAAAAAACCTTTTGTATAGATTTCTGCTGAATGGGAGAATTGTTATGTATGAAAATTTTACGCGCACAAAAAAAGACAAGTTGACATTTCTATTTTTAAAAGAACTGTAATTAAAGATTTTGGATAAGAATGTTACGATCAAAGTGAATCACTCGGCTAAGTTTTTATTTTTATTTTTTACCATTGAAAGTTATTTTTTATTTATCTATAATAATTAAATCAATGGTAAAGATGTGAATATCAAATTGGGTTCTTAATCATCTTTGCATGTAAAAGATAAATACAAGTGTTATTTAATTAATTAGGTAGGTCATCAACAGTATTTAGATGTTGGATTCCTTTACCAAGCAATCATCATCAATGTTACAATGATTGACCCCTTTTTTTTTATTATTCTTATTATTATATGATTTAGGTCTACATAAGATATGAAGTCAATGTATGTCACGAAATGCATTATTGAGTATTATTGACAATGCAGAACTTTCCACTTGTCTATAACTTTTCCTACATATACATGTACATTATTGCATTCTTGTACATATCCTATTAATATTTAATATATAACACTATTTACAATACCAGAAATATGTTTATTACTTATCCTTTATTTATTAGGGAATATAAGAATTTATGGAACAGCCAAATTATCTTCCTTTTGTTGCCACGTAAACTCGTCCTACTCATATTGACATATTCTATGAATTTTCACTTCTTCCATTGCTCATTGCTCATGGATAAGCTTTTGAAGCAAAGAAAGTATGTTAAATAATGAGTTGCACATTTACATGTAAAGACATACTTATCTTTTGACGTGGGATAATAAATAAATAATAACTCTTAAACCGGTATGTTCAAATTAGCCCTTCCTTCTCGTACGTTAGGTCTACTAAATTATATAACTAATTATATTTAGTCGAATCAACTACTGTTGATAATGAAAGGATGATTTGGCGATGACCGACCATCTGCATCTAGTCTTTGGTCTTTATCTCATGTGAATATGACTATATGAGGCAGGTGTACAGTAAGAATATATAAAATCGACAATATTATTTTTATTCATATTTTAGCTAATTAAATTATTTATTTTTATAATAAATAAAAAATATTTTGATACATATAAATGGCACCAAAATAAATTTTTAATTTAAATAGAATAAATAATTTTATTAAATTTGATTAAATAAAATAAATATACATCTAAAATTAATGATATAAAATGCACCATAGGTGTGATATAATAAATAAAATTTCCAATATCAGTCAAATACTTTTCCAACATTTTGAGTCTTAACTATATATTCTCTTTTAATTTTTAATAAAAAAATATTTTAAACTTTTATATTTTTAATATTTTTAAATATTAGAAGAATAATGATAATAAGATAAATTAAGATTTTTTATTACTATTTCAAAAAAGAGAAAATGCTTATAAAAGTTCGATTTGATAGTGTTATAGTTCTAGAGAAATTGTTGAGCAAAATTATTTTTACAGAGTCATATTATAATCATTTAATAAATTATTTTAAAATTAGCTCTTAATAAATACGTAAAATTGCATCGGATTAGATAACTTTTCATCTAAAACTGAACCAAACACTCGCGCTCACCTTTTTATACATATAGTATTTGATAAATATATATAACAATTGCTCTCAAAACATACGCATTTATTCATGTATTTTTACACTTAATAGGTTCATACTCAGGCACCAACCCACCTTAGAAGGTAAGGGGGCATTTGCCCCACTAGGATCTTGAAACTAAAATAGAAGTTATATATAAGTATGTATACTTACCTTTAAAGTTGTTTCATTTATGCCCCGATTCCCTCGTAATTGATTATAAAAGATTTTATTCAAATACAATTTTATTTTGTCCTTATTGTTGTTTTATATCTTGTTAAATTTCATTTAGTATTAATAATAAAATAAATGAATTGACTTAATAAAAAATTAATAAGTTATAATAATATATTCCATGAAACTAACAAATTACTTAATTACTCAATAAAAATTTAATTTTCTAAATATAAATGAAATTATCAATGGATTTTTTCGCCTTAATTTTTTTATATTAGCAAAAAATATTATATATCTATTAACTGATATTATTTGTTACTGTAGTTTTTGTTAAAAATTATTTTTAATGCCATAAATATCATAACAAATAGGCTTTATTTTTAATTAAGTATGAGGTAATTAATGGTTAGAAATTGCAATGAGCAATAGTTTTTGAGTTTTCATTAGTGTTTTTTTTACATATATAATTATAGTATCAAATTATAAATACTAGTATATTAATAGACTTAAAGAATCTATTAATTAGCTATTTTATTTATTAAATATATGAAAAAATAGTAAAAAAGAAAATAATTGGAATAAAAAGTTGCTTATAATTAATCTAAATAAGAGATTTTGAGTTTAAGTATGGGAAATAATGAAATATACAATTTTTTTAAAACAATTATATATAATGAAAGATCTTTTTAAAAAAGAAAAAAATTGTACACTAACCTTTTTCAATTTTTAATTTCTATTATATATAATATAAATATTGATGTTTAACCACATTTATTTTAGTAACTTTTGCCCCATAATAAAAATTTTCTGGATCTGTCTTTGTCTATACGTCAAACACAGAAATAATAGAATCTAGCATAATAAATTTGAATCACAGTAAAAAGTTATTTTTAATTGGGATGAATAGTATTATTGTAAACCTTTTGCTGTATGTCGCAAAAAAAAAAACCTTTTTGCTGTATGCGTTGTATTAATGTAAAATTGAATTTAATTAATTGAAAATGAAATTATTTTATTAAAATATGAAATTAATTAATTATGTTATTTTTTAGGATCATAACTAGTTTTAAAAAATAAAAATGCCAATTGCATATTAAAATTCAATCATCTAATTAATATTACGGTAAATACTATTTTGATTCTAACGTTTGGTTATTTTTTATTTTGGTTCCTAACGTTTAAAACACTTTATTTTGGTCCCAAAATGTTTCAATTTTAATTAATCAAGTCCCAATTGCAGCGTCCGTTCTTTTTAATTATTTACAATACTTAGATCTCTAAAATATGTTTGCGTCTCTCTCTAAACTGAGCCATTAGTGCCACGTATATCTGCAACGGTCCTAAAAACAAGAGACATAAACATGTTTTAAACATCTAAACATTGTAAATAATTAAACATGTATGAACACTGAAATTGGGACTTGATTAATTAAAATTTAAACTTTTTGGGATCAAAATAGAATGTTTGAAATGTTAGAGACAAAAATAGAGGAAAAGTATAAGTAATCAATAATTTTCTAACCAATAAATTAGCCAATAAAAAATAAATCATCACAATGAAAACTATAGAACATCTGAAACCTAAAACAACCTCAACCAACTTTATATTTTTTTAGAAATAAAACATCCGAAACTTAAAAACAGAATATCCGAAACATAAAAAAATAAAACATCTAATATAAGTTGTTGACTGAATTTTTATTGATTACTTAGCATAGTTAAAATAAAAAACGGCCCAAACATTATGTATAAAAATAGTAGTTTACCCTTAATATTAAATAGTTATGTATGTATAAGTTATTTTTAATATATATTTTATATTTATATTATGTCGATTTTATTGAGCCAAAAAAACCTTATGTAAACCCAGCCAAAGCCTCCGGTTGGGAAATCAACTCGTGTTGCATGTGTTTTTATTTTGACAGGTTGGTAATTGGTAAACGGTAAACCCTGCTCCTTTCTCCCGAAGTTAGAAATATGTCCGAGTCCGACCACAGATAAGTATTAAATCACCTGCACGCAATGTCAGGCAAACCCTGGCGACACGTCACCAAAATAAATGGTGTCCCATACGTCCCGAGAAGATATTTACAAGGGCAAAATAGGAATTTCGACAAAATGGATATAATAGCTGTCACTAGCTGACAATATCAATTATCATGTCACTTTCAAAAAATCTCCTATTTTTTCAATTTTTGTTTTATTTGTTCCATTCATGGTTTACGTAACAGAATTGGTCAATTCCGAACCCTCTCGAAATTCTTCGCCTCAAAGAAGAAACCTCGCCTATAAATAGCGCTTCGATTTCCGATCCTTCTCAAATCTGAGGAAGAAAAAAAAAAGCGATTTGTTCGAAGGTTCGAATTGGAGCGCAGAAAAAAACTAAGAAAAAACCGTCGTTCACCGATTATTAACGCCGATCACTATCGCCGTTCGGGAGTTGAAAGTTCGTTGTTGTTTTTCTGTGAAATTCTGTTGCTGATTGATTCCTTGAATTTTCAATTTTTCTTTTCCATCTCTGTGATTTCTCCTCTGTCACTTGTTTTGTGTGTTGTTTGCGTTATATTCTGTTAGGTAATGTGCATGTGTTTCTTTTTCTCTCTTTCTTTAATTTTTGGTTTGATGTTCTGTTTGAGTTTCTGATTCTGATAGTGCGATTCGTGAATTCTGTGAAAATTTTAAATTCTTAGCTGCTTCTTTTGTTGGCTGTGACATGATCAAGTCTATTTTGGTGACTATCATGTTGCGTTCTGGGGTTAAGATACTCAATTATGATCTTAGAAACTGTTATTTTTGCGGTACGTAGTGAGATAGAGAGTGAACAATTGTTTAGCTATAATCAATGGCCTAATTCTATAGGGTATGACGTTTGGAATAAGCACCTTCAACATTGAGAGAGGAGAGGGGCATTAAGGGAGGTTCGAACTTTGAAGGCTTACTTATAAGAAATTTATGTGTTTAAAATGATTAAGGTTAAGATAGTTGCCAACATCTTGTTCTCCCATAGGTGGAAGGTTGAGAGGTTAACAATTTAGGAGGACGGATCGACTTGGCATTTTTGCTTTCCTAAACCCTAAACCCAAACTGAAATCCAAACATGCTTTGTTAGTTTAGAAAGCTTCGATGTAGAAGTTTTTTGCAGGGAAATGCAGTTTCCAAGAAAGAGAAGCACACAGTTGCAGAAACTAGGACTTGAAGGGGAGAGTGGCAAATTAGATATTTTGTTTCTTTAGCCGCGTCCTTCTAGCTATGGCCTATGAGATACCTCATGGATTGGAATCTGCTGTGAGATACAGCTTGAAGCCAGTGTTGATGCTGTGAAGCTTGTAATTGGAGCTCTCTTTTTGCCTGATCTGTAGAAACCATTTTATTATTTCTCTGCCCACCCACAATTAATAGTGAAAAGGTTGACTTGATACTACGCCCATTGTTTAACCTCACATTTCACTAGTTGACCTTACTTTCTTCGGTGTCAATCTTCCCTCCTTCCTTCTTCTTCTTCCAGCCTTCAATTTTGTCTGGGCTAATAGAAGAAACAGACCTGCTGCTGCACTCCCAATATGGATAACCTACCCTTGGTGTTATTGTTGTCTTTGGCACTTAAAGAGTTCTTCAGTGTCAACTGTCAAGTGAGTTAGTCACCATTGTAATGAACAGAAATTTTCTAATATGACAACGAATCCACCAAGGTGCTGAAGATATGAAGTTTCGTTAGGTAATTGCTTTTGTTAAGTGTCTATTGTCCGTTCAGGAGGATACCATGCACTTCTGCCTATTAAGGTAGGATTGTCCTTCATGGATGATAATAATCGACACATATGCTATGTTTTTTTAATAATTTGAGATGCATTTGATTGAGTGATTTATTGATTTCAACATAGGTTGGAGTGTCTATTGGTTGGCTCAACTATAGTTGGATTTGGTTCTGGGACTGGGAGTTCTTCAAGAAATCAAGTGATCATTCTGCTGTTGGTTTCTATTTACATCTGCGAGCTGTCAAGTATCCCAGTGCCAACTTTTAGTAATATATGGAATTCTTGTAGATAGACTAATTTTGATTTGTTCAGCTCTTGGAGTAGTGCTGATTGGAGCTGCATAATTCGATTTGTGTTATCGCTGATTTCAATTGGTTCGCAGCAGTGTAGAAGAAAGCAACAATACATTCGGTGTTTACCTGGCTTGATGGGGTGACTGAGTATGCCTTTAGAAGTTTTAGGATTATTTCTAAACTTGTCCCTACGTGCAGGTCCCTAAGCTCACTCACTGCTTCTAGATATTTGGTAAAATATTAGCTGAGGTATAATGGGGGAGGTGGCAGTAATGCGCTCTGAACCACTTCAGTTTGAGTGCAATGATATGAAGCATCTGACAGAGGGAGACACCTATGCTACCGAAACAAATGCAGAGCTTGATCATGGGGAAGAATCAAGCCAGTCAACTGATAATGAAAAAACTAATGACTTACCTGAGAAAGGATACATGGAATACGGGTAAGTATTTTCTTCATATAGTCTTTTCTTCTAGTTGAGATGTTATGTTTCCTATTTGTTTGTTAACGCAGTAGGTTTTGTCTCCAGATGTCAACATTACCGGAGAAGATGCCGCATCAGGGCCCCCTGTTGCAATGAGGTTTTTGATTGCCGCCACTGTCACAATGAGGCAAAAGTGAGTGAATTCCCGCTGTCTAATTTGATATGTAGTTCAGAAATACCTAGGTTTCCATACTTTCTCTGAATAATCTTACTAGGAAGGGGAAGTGTATACTTTTTGTAGAGTGCAGATATTTGAGTACTAGTTGATGACGAATTTCTGAAAAGATTAATCTTTTGGGAAACAAAAATGTTAACTTGTGGATGTGAATTCAAACCCTTAATATCCCCGTTTTGTGTAATTCTTGTAATTAAGCATTGCTTCGGTTTTTCAAAACTAAACTTTTGTCCTCTTGTGTTTAACAGAATGATATCAGCATTAACCAGAAGCTTAGACATGACATTCCGCGCCACCAAGTCAAGCAGGTATGGTTATTTGTTTGGAGATACAGTTGGAATAAGCAATTTATTTTGTGCCTTATCCATTGTTAGTAGCTTTGTGATGAAGTCAGTCCCTGATACTAATGAAATAACTTTGACATGTTCAGGTGATATGTTCACTTTGTGGGACCGAACAAGAGGTGAGTTTAGAAATTCTTCGTCATTTGTACTTTTCCTTTTAGTATGCAAATTAGTGAATTAAGATGATCTAAATACTGTTTTAGGAGGAAACTTTGATTTTTGTATATATTAATAATGGAGAAAGTCTTCGTCCACATACAATAAAGTAAACAAAAAGCTGAAGTTGTTCAGTGGGATTTTGAAATTTGCTATGAATGTTTTTAAGTTTCTAGGGCATTTTTTCCTTCTATACTAAACATCTTCCATAGAAAAAGTGAATTTCTTTTGAGAACATCAAATTAATCTCATCTGATTGAACAAGTCCTCCATTGAAAACCTGCAATACCATTGATTACAATCTTTTCTAACTGATTCTTTTTTGTGTTCATTTCTTTGCTTACAGGTTCAGCAGAACTGTATCAATTGTGGTGTTTGTATGGGCAAATACTTCTGTGGAACATGCAAGCTTTTTGATGATGATGTAAGTAGTTAATCCTCTATTCAAGAACCCCCTCCTCCCTTCCCTTTTTATGTTTAGTTTATCCCATAAAATTTTAATACTGGTTTTACCATCTGAAATCTGGTTTTCTTCCATGTGAAGCAGGTTTCGAAGCAACAGTATCATTGCAGTGGATGTGGAATTTGCAGGTATGACTTGAGGATCTAGTTGTGTTGTCACAATTGTAAATAACTCTAGGAAAAGAGAGTAAAGGTGCTTTTTTTTTTGGGGGAGGTTGGGTAATTTAGCTTACAATTTTTCTTCTAAACTGATTTTTGAAACAAAACAAAATTTATTTGGTCTCATATTGTATAGTAGTCCACTTTCTATCCTTGATTTTATAGTATTATCTAAACATCCGATGTGTGCAAATTAGTTCTCTGTCATGTTTCCAGATATGGTGCTTTCTTGTATCAATTTTTTGTGCAAAATATGTCTTTAAGCTTTAAAATATTTTGCTTTGTGGATCAGTTGTGTTCGTATTGAAATTAAGATTGATTGATTCTATCTAATGCTATAATGCAGAACTGGAGGACGTGAGAATTTCTTCCATTGCTACAAGTGTGGTAAGTTAATATTTTCCATTTTAATACTTATCTATCACCACATTCTTGGGCTCTTCATCTTTTACTCTTGTTATGATAATGATTTATTTTATAATGCACAACCTGTTCAGTCTTTTCACTGATGAATTATTTTGATTAGGTTGTTGCTATTCAATCCTACTGAAAGATAGTCACCCTTGCATTGAAGGAGCAATGCATCATGATTGCCCTGTTTGTTTTGAGGTAATTCTTTTATTCTTTTACAAGTTATGTGTTTCAGATATGATGTTTCCTTCATATAAACCTTTTTGGAACTCTTGAGTTACTGGAGACTGATACAAGTAACATGAAATTTCTGCTATTGCAGTATTTGTTTGAATCCAGAAATGATATCACTGTTATGCCCTGTGGACATACAATCCATAAGAGCTGCTTGAATGAAATGAGAGAACATTACCAGTGAGTATCATTCGCTAACCTTTGTCTTTTTTCTCAAATTATATCTGTCTGGAAATTTTACTGATCCTTGCTTTTGAATATCCATCAGATATGCATGCCCTTTGTGCTCAAAGTCAGTGTGTGATATGTCGAAGGTTTGGGAGAAATTTGACTTGGAGATTGCTGCCACACCAATGCCTGAACCATATCAGAATAAAATGGTCAGTGTTCATTTCCTCGTTGTCTCTTAGGATTTTGGGTATCCTTCCTGACAATACAATTATCGTCGCCTATCAGTTGATGTTTTCCTGTTGCCGCAATAGAAGTTTTTTGGGTTTCAGGGGTTTAAAGATGTTTTGCATTATTGGCATTGACTTAAATATACCACATAAACTTGGTGTTTGATGCTCAAAGATAATCCAATGATATAGATCTAATATGAATTATGATGTAAAATTATCTCGAGATATATACTTCACATTATCTTGTTGATTTGATGCATCTAAGGGTAGTTCATTATTCCTGTCTTATGGAACGCTGATGATGGTGTTACGCTTGACAGGTTTGGATCTTGTGCAATGATTGTGGCAAAACATCCCATGTTCAGTTCCATTTTGTGGGTCAAAAATGCTTGAACTGCAAATCCTACAATACACGACAGACCCGAGGCTGAAGCTACTGGCAAATGGGTATCCCTTAGCTTAGTTGAAATCTAAATTTGATTTCACTGTGAGAACAAAATGTCAATTCAAGTGAAGAAGTGATGCATTGGAGAATGGCATGCTGACCCAATATTCAATGTGAAGAACAATGGTTCCACATGTTAATTTATGTCTAGGGGAATGAATTGGGTCAGATAATATAATAATGGTCGTGTTGGGGGTGTTTCAGGTTATGGTCACTTCTGCTCCAAATGTTTATGTTAGCTTGTAAATACTTAGTTATTAGTGATCTAAATTCTATATATTTGTCTCTTGATTTGCGTATGCTCCATGCAACAGAATATTTTGAATTTATGGTTTTAAATTTCGAAATTAGTTTCATTTTATGATGATATCAGTTCTATAATATATAGGTGGAGGCCAGAGGGGGATATAACGCATGAGAGCAATAGTTTAGACTTTATAATGTCATACAAAAATATTTTGGATTCGAAGTTAATAAATGCTCGTACGATAATTTGAAAATGAGAGAAAGCATTGGGAGCTATTTGAAAATGAGAGAAAGCATTGGGAGCTACGTTAAGGAGTTCATAGGGAGAAAATATTAATTTTTTTTTTTTTTATCACCAATTATTTTTCTAATTACACTTATGGACTTTCTATAAACTTTCTAATATTGGCTCCTAGTATTATTCTTTAAAAATTTATGACGTTTTATTGAAGATAGTGAAGATGATGCATGTGTTAATAAATGATCATACGATAATTTGAAAATTATGATGTTTTATGGAAAATACTTCAGATAATACATTATGCATGTATCTTTAATTCTGTTCTAATAGCTAACAATTACAACTAAGACTAGAGAAATGATTTGGAGATTTAATTATAAATTTAATTTTTACCTAGGGAAAGTTTCATATTTTTAATGTTTTAAAAAAATAATATTTATGGTTAAATTATTATTTTTTTAAGTATTAAATTTATAATTAGATTTATGAGTTAGGTCTTTTTATCACCATTCTTAAGATTATAACATTAAAATGTTTGGGTATAGCTAATTTGTATTCTTAACTCTTTTTAAAGCACATGTTAGTAAGGTTTATGATGAAAACGTACAAATTTTAAAATTTTAATGCTTTTGTTAAAGTAAGAATTCTATTTGCACACTAAAATCAACCACTAAAATCAGCCACCATGTATAAAGTATGTAATTAAGAACTTTTGCATATACATATTTCAACAGAAAAATCATTGGAGACTCTAATTCATTTTTTAATTCGTTTTTTAAAATTTTAAATAAAAATTTGGATTTTTTATCTTTTTAATATTTTCAACAAATATTATATCAGATAACCAATAAAAATCTAGTTAATAATAATAATAATTCAAAAAAGCTTAATTCATTTACAATTCTCCTTATTTTTTCTTTAACATCGCAATTTCACTTACTTTAACAAACCACCTACCTTTACCATTAGTCCCCATCTCAACTACCACCGGCAGCGTCGACAACAACTTTTTGACGGCTCTCCAGTGATTCTTTTGTCACCTAGTGTCATCTACTCTGTCATTGGTATATATATAAAAGTACAAACTCTAGTTACAGTTAAAAGCCGTAAAGATTTGGTTAATTTATATTATAAAAGTATATTTCAAGAATATAATAATAATTTTTTTAAAAAAAAAATTATGTATTTGATTTATCAAAAATATAAAAAATTACTCCCTTTTAAAACATTTTGGTAAAAATAATTTTTTATTGTGTTCTTCAAATATATTTTTTTGATAAGTCTTTAAATGTATCTTTAAGACATACACTAATGAGACTTTATTTTGATTTTATTTTTTTGTAATTTTTAATGATATAGAGCTACCAGTCATTAATTCCCTCTAATTTTGCAAGATTTAAAACTTAAAAGTTAAAAGCACCTTCTTCAAAATGAATTCCTTTCCGAAAATAAATGCTTCACATTCATCCAACCTTCAGCATTTCAAAACATTTTACACATTTATGCAATTATAACCCCACATTCATGCACCCTGCACCCTTCAGCATTTCAAAACATGTTACACATCGTTTTGATAACTAATCAGAAGATAGAAATTGACTAAATACATGTATAACATTTCTTTACAATAGACGTTATAAGTTATAAATATCTAATTACGTATATCATCTCAATATAAAATAACTACTTTAATTCTATGTATGATCATGTAATTCAACGTTCTTATAACATCATGATTGCAAAGTAATCTCTAATAACACAACAGAAGAAAATTTGAACTTTATAATCACATTTACCCTCAAATTTTTAAGAATAATATTGCATATCATAATTCGGTAATACTAGATGTACCATTTTACACACATATACATATCATTTAGCAACACGAAAAATGTAAACATTAGCACACAAATAGAAATTTTTCTATACTAATGTTTACATTTTCCTGTGTTTGTGTTTGTTACTGAATAATATATATATAATGGTACACAAAGATTAATTCTATTAACTATGGTACAAATTCAAAACGCAAGATATTGCATTCTCAATATTTAAAATTTAAAAAAAAAAAGAAAAAAAAAAAAGAAAGAAAAAACGGAGTGAACATATCATCTTACACACAATAGATGAAACTTGAAAGAAATATGAATCAACATAGTAGAGGATGCTAGTGATAAACTACGATAGTAACCATTATCTCATTTGATTCAAAAGGTGGTAGCTTGATATAAACTACAATATATAGTAAATAGTAAGCATACCAATATAGTCAACAATTTGTTTGGAGGGTATACATTGATTCTTAAATCATAATATAATATATAATATAATATAATAATATATAGATGCAAACTCATTATGGGGATAAGCCACAAAAACTTGGCTTCAACATCAACCCCTTCTTTTCTGCATCAAAACAAATCTAGTCTAAGACTAATCATAAAAATTCCATAATATATAATCCCAGTTATATATGGAAATAAACCAAAATTAGCTTGAATTCAGAGCCATCATCCACCAAAAACCATGAGAGATGAAAAACCAATGGTAAACAAAATGTACACAAAAAAGACCATCCATGGCTGCTAATAGATGAACATAATGAACAGCACTTTGTGAACAGATGATCAGGTGTTGTTTACCACTCTCATGAACTTGATCGTGATGGCGGTAAAGGATGCTGCCGCCTTCTATACCGCAATGGCTGTGGGGATGCCTAGTTCAAAAATATCCCCATGGAATCCCATCTTCGGAGGGCTTTCAGAATCCGGATTTGATGATGATTCTTGTCTCGCTTCATCAATCATGATTTCTGCCTCGCGGCAAGCTAAACTGCAAAACGACTCTTCGCCTCTGCAGGACATAAAGGAAGCCAATGATCAAACTATTTCTAACAAAGTCACAGCAACTAACATAGAAGATACAATGCAAATACAAATGCAACTAAATCTACCTATATATGTAAATATCTTCCCCCTCTTTGAGTTTCTTGTTACAATGGTAGCAGATACTTAAAAAATCACCAGAAGAGTATTGGATTGGAGTAGGTAACATGTTGTTATCCACCATGAAGGACACTCCCTTATCCTCCTCTTCATTATAATGGTTTTTAAAATCATTTGAATGAGTTTCCAAGATGCAGTCACAGAAAATGTGAGTTGTTTTCGGATTGGGACCGTGCGAGATCACACAGGTGTAGTCCTCAGATTTTTCAACCTCACTAGGTGATAGAAACTTCACATACTCATCAGAGGAGCAGATGGAGGCAGGGTTTGAAGCCAATTCTCCGGGAAGAAATGTGTTTGAGTTCTTGCTCCCTCCAATAAAATGAGGAGGATAGATCGCTCCGTTTGAACGGATATCCTTGGAATCGGAATCGACATTGGAATCAATCAGAGTGAAAGAGTCCAATGAGAAGGACCTAGTTTTCCCAAAAGGAGCATGTTCTTGGATGGTTTCACCCATGTGAGAAGAACCATCACCATTCTTAGCATAAGGAAGCTTGCAAAAATCTGTTGGCAAAGACTTAGATACCTTAACAGAATCCACAAATGTTCTGCAATTTTGGGTATTGATAATCATTTGTGGAGTGAGGCTAGGATTCTTGTTCTCTGATGAAAACAGAAATTTCCCAGAAAACTCAGAACAGTTATTGTCTTCCAATTCCAAAGAATCTATGATCCCTAAACCAACCTTGTTGTTGCAATCCCAAATCCTTTGTTGTTTCC
>JASCZI010060435.1:74061-85786 GCA_036250425.1 Stylosanthes scabra
GGTCTTTTTGTCCCACAGGATTTTTCTTGACGATGTTTTTTTAATGAGGCATATCCGTAATGGACGTCCAAGGGGGAGTGTTATGAATTATTGGTGGTAGGACCCACCGGTTACTATTTGCACAGTAACCAAATCAATTATGGCCGTCCATTCCTAATCAAGTTACTATGTCGCATAGTAAATGAATTATAGCCGTTCATTCCTTTTCATGGAATAGTAAATTTCCAACTATAAATAGGGCTATGAATTCATAAAATTTTCATATCCTGAAATCAATAAGAATTTCATTACCTTTCTCTCTCTAGCTCTCTCTCTTACTTTCTTATTATAATTTCTCTTTTATATAGCTTTAGTTCTACTATAGCTTTGACTATAGCTTTGATTTTATAATAAAAATTACTCCTAAGTTTTAGGGCAAGTTACTTCTTTAAACTAATTGGGTTTCAAAGTTACTCAAATACACTATTCAGTAACATATTATCCAATTGCGTCATTATCTTAACTCTATAAAATCCGTGGCAGGCTGATGGGTTTTGCAGAAACCCATACAACCTGCCATGGTTTATGCTCAATTTGCCATTGATTCTGAAATAATTGCAACCTTCCACGGATTCCACGCAAAAGGCTTAAGGGAAAACAGCTGCAGCCTCCCACTGTTTTTTCACAAAAATGTGAAAAATGTTCCAACCCAATTCCCCTATAAATACAATAATAAGCTTGAACATTTGGCGCCAGTCCACAAATTATATCCAATACTTCTCATCTTAAAAATCATAGTTTTTTTTAAATAAACAAAATAAATACAAGAATTACCTAATAAGTAAAATAAATACAAGAATTATCTATTTGGGCTCGATTATAAAATCTTACAATTTTTGTTCCCCTTTCTTAACATGGGCTAGAAAATTAAAGCCTGTTATGTAAATTGTGAAAATAAAAAGTATTCTTAAAAAATATATAAATAAAAATATTTATATTCATTTATTATATTAAAATATTTTTATAAAAATAAAAAATATATTTTTCAAATTCTTTTTCTTACTTATTTTTAGTACATTTACTTTTATTTAAGAATATTTGTCAAACACACTAATATTTAAGTAAAATATGAAAAATCAAAATAATTATTAAGAATGGAAATTCAATTTTGTTGTTAGTTTAAATTTTGCCGTGACGACCTATATATTATGTATTGACGAGACAAAATTTTTCATGTTATATAAGATATCAATTTTATAGAAAATATTTATCACATTTATAGAATTTTTTTTTTAAAAAAAATTATTACCTTTTTACCTAACTAATACATATATAATGATTCATGACATTACAAATCATATATTTTTTACTATACCTACTACTATTTTTATCCTTATATTATACATGAGTCAACTACCCAGTAAATACAATACATATTATAGTTCATGTAATATTAAGTCTTATAGTCACAAAAAAATATATTTAAGTCTCAAGTATGTATATAAAATACGATTTTGGTAGGTGTATACATAAACACATTGAAACACATAAATCTTTCCCACTTAAGGGAGTGATTAATTAGGATGTGCTTGTGTGTTTTATATGTACACCAATATTAATTGTATAAAATATTACACCATAATAACAACTTATTAGCTTCATAAAATAAATAATATATTTTTTTATTTTGATGGAAAGGAAAAGAAAATTCCATGTTTTATTAAATTCCAATACTATCCCTACTTTTTCAATACATTTTATAATATATAAAAGTAAAATTGTCATTTTACACTATATTATATTTCTTTCCTTCTCATTTTCCTTTCATTCAAACATCTCAAAGGAAAATAAAAATCAACCCAACTTCTTTCATTTCTCTCCCTTCCTTTCTACTCCCTTCCTTCCCGCTTCCTTCCTTCCAACCAAACAAGGCCTAAGTAAATTTATCCTCCCAACCTGAAAAGATTTTGCGATCGCGAATTTCACATTGACACCCTCCTTCAGATTGCGATTGCCAATGACGAATGTTCCTCTCCTTTCAACAAGATTGTGCAAATTCATTTATACACTTTCATTCTAACACAGGACATGTGGGTTTTGCAAGAAAAAAGAAGGAACAATTACATACTTCATTCATGTTTGTGTCACATTATTCCCATTTCAAAAGAACACAGCAGGTTAATCTCATTACCATTAACCCATATTAAGTGGCATTACATAGGAATCCCTAATTTTTTCAAAATTGAAGAACCAAATATATAGAGCAACAATTCATCCAAGAATGCCCAACACAGCAGCAATCTTGAACTTCAATTTGGCTTCTTCATTTTAGTTCTTTCAACAATCTATCCAAGAATGTCCAATACAATAGCATCTCTTCTCCAACCTTATGACCTCTAAGTCTTCTCCTCTTGATTTTGCATCAGCCCAATGGAAGAAATCACACACTCTTCTTGAACCTAGAAAAAAATCAACAGTGTTGTGCCCAATTAGACACACCACTACAGCTTGAGACACCATTAATGAAGAACAACATACCTCATAATAAACACAGCCCCAAAATCGACGACCTGGATTTTCCTTTGTGTTGAATGTTTGAAAAACAAGTCTTTCTCCATGCCCGCAAAGTAGTCCTCTCTGTTGCCTACTTGAACGACGGCTTCAAGAAGATCGTGACTCTTGAGTATCCATGGAAGCACAAGGATGAATCGGAAATGCCCTAGCTCTATCAACTATCCTGTTGATGTTGATGGAATGAACGTTATAGAGAGGATTCAGAACTTTATTTTATTATTTAATTTGTTTTATGTTTTATTATTTAATTTCATAATCAAATAAGGGCAAAGGTGTCTAAAAAATTTGTTTAGAAGAAAAAAGGACCATTTTAAAAAAATAATGAACCTTGAGGACGAAATTGACAACAAAAAATCTTGGGGACGAATTCGACTTTTGGCTGAAACCTTGGGGACCAAAACACTACTTAACCCTATTTTTAATGATAAAAATGATATATGTTGAGGTAAAATCAACTTGGTTGAAGGCTTTCCAAAGAAGAAAAGAAGTTGTCCTCACTAAAGAATACAAGCCAGGAAGGGGAATTAGGAAGGGCGTCCTGCTATCCTCGTACATGTTCATACTTTATGCGGATGTTTTCTTAGAACTTTTGTTGAGAGCTCAAGAAAAGAAGGCCTTCTAAAGTATTAAAGTAGCAAGATCAACCCCATAATTTCCCCCACCTATTCTTTGCTGACGACAACATCATCTTTTTGAGATCAATAAACCAATGTTTTCATTCAGCGATAGTGATTTTGAGAAACTACCAGACAGCAACAAGACTAAGGATTAAATTGGATAAGTCGGAGATTTTTTTTAACCAAAACGTCCATCCTATTAGACAAATGCTTATCCAAGACTGATTTAACATTAACACTTTGTTTGGTTGACAAGAGAAAATAGAAAGAGAGAGAATGAAAAGAAAGAGAATGAAGAGAAGGAAAAATGAAGAGAGAAGTATAGTTTTTCTTCATTCATTTGGTTCAACAGAAAACAGGGAAGAGAATGAGGAGAATGCTAACTCTGCAGTGGGCCCCACGTCAAAATCTTTAAAAACAAGCTTTCATGTGATTTTCTCGCCTAGGAAGCCAAGAAAATTTTTTGATGGGTCCCACATTGAAATTTTCTCTTCTCTCCCTTTTTCTTTGATCAACCAAACAAGAGAAAATGATATATTCTATCCATTTTCTCTTCTTCCTTTCTTCTTCCTCCCAATTTCTATGGATCCAAACAAAGGCTAAGGCAGTGGAATCTTACTCAAAATACTTAGGCCTACCTACGATTCTAGGAAGATCTAAGAAGCAAATCTTTGAGTTTGTCCAAGAATGAATGTTGAAGAAGCTGAAAGAGTGGAAGGAAAAATCTTTATCTAAAGTGGGTAAGGAAGTCTTGACCAAATCGGTGGCTCAACCAATTCCAACTTATGTGATGGGTTGTTTTAAACTTCCTAGCAATCTTTGTAATCACTTAGAAAGCATCATTAGTAATTTCTATCGGGGAAGCAAAAATAGGGAAAAAAAAGCTCATTGGGTGGCTTGAAAGAAAATGTACAATCCTAAAGAAGAAGGTGGCCCCAATTTCAGATGTTTTGAAAGTCTTAACCAAGTTTTCCTTGGTAAACAGTGTTGGAGACTAATCAATAAGCCAAACTCATTAATAGTCAAAATTCTAAAAGCAAATTTCTTTTCAGAGAAATGTTTCACAGAGTCAGACAAGATATGGACTGTGCTATACTTGGACTAGCATATGGGGGAAAACTAAGTGTTGGAGCTAGGTGGAATTTGGAAAACTGGAACGGCAAAAACAAAAGGATTTTGAAGGATCCATGGCTTCCTAATCAAAATAGGTTCAAGATTTGGAGCCCAAGAACCAAATTTGTGGAGGAATACACATTGGACAATTTGATAATTCCATAAACATATAGTTAATATAGATAGCTCATTACATATTTATTCCAACCTTTTGAAGCTAATTAAATTCTAGCTTTACCAATTGACATGTGGGACAAAAATGATAACTACTATTGGAAATTCAACAAATCGAAGAAGCACATAGTAGTGGGACAAGTGACCTTGATAAAAGAAGATGGAATCAACTATGGAAGATGAAGATTCCTCCTAGAACCCTCAATTCCATGTGGAGATTGATGCATAATTCCCTGCCAACAAAAGCAAATATTTAGAGAAGAGGAATTAGAGGAGATCTTATATGCCCTAGATGTTCCCAACGAGAAGAAAAAAATGTTCACCTTTTAAGAAACTGTAGATGGTCCCAATGATTTTGGTTTTCCTCCCCTATCTGAGGACGGAAGTGGCGACGAGTTCACCTTTTCTGAAGTGGATTCTGGATATATACCCTAGACCAAATTAACGTTTAGAGAATAAGCATCTTCCTTTGCTGCTTCCATGCATCTGATTTGGAAAAAAAAAATTTCTCTTTGAAGCTAAAGGCATCCCACTAATAGCCCTCCAAGACAGATTGATGAACTTCCTTCATGTCTAGAGCTGCTCTGCCTAATCTGATCCCACTGATGTTGGGTTCGCCAATTTGAAACCAAAGCCCTTCTTTATGGATCACACCTCAACCTGGAAGGTTCAAGGTAAACGTTAATGCTACGACCAATAATGACGACAGAGGAGGTATTAAAGTGGTTGTTAGATATAGTTATGGTTTAATTTAGTGTTAGCTTCTGCCATACTAGAGGCTCATCCATCCTTCTCCCCGAATCATTGGCTTTTTATCAGGGCTTGAATATAGCAGCCCAAGTAAGCTTTTTGTAGATAGAATTAAAAGGGGATAATGTTATAGTTAGGGCCATAAATATTAATGAATGTTCTAGACAATCTTTTGGATCTTTTATAGCAAATTGTAAAGTCATTTTGCCTTGTTTTAAGTTTTACAAGATTACTCATGTTCAAAGGAATGAGAACAAAGCAGCTCACTCATTTGCTAAATTGCTCTTACTAGTCCAAATTTGATGTGGTTAGAAGAGAATTCCTCTATTATTTGTAATCAGGTCCATGTTGATATCATGGGCCAATCTTGTGATTAATACGTAAGTTTTTTTTTTAAAAAAAAAAATTGGTTAAATTTCATTGATAAAAATACTTATATATGTAGTATCACCCTTTTATTTGAATATAGAATATCATATTTGAATTAAATTCTAAATAATAAATTTATGGTATCATTTTTCATAGAAGTGTGTACGGATCAAATCAAATCGAATATGACTATTTTTTCTATCCGATCCGCACATTCTTCATTGGATCATATTAGATATAAAATCCGCATTTCTAGTCTTCATCTCATATATGCATGTTTACAGATATGATCTGATCGGATTGTGAATATATCCGCAAAATGTAGAGAAATTTAAAAACTCATAATTGTTGGGGGAAAAAGCCATGGAGCCCAATTTCCATCATGTTTTCTCATTATTCAACTTTAAAATAAAAAACATAACAATACAACCTATCCTCTTGACATTACAAATATTTCATGATGCGTCCGCTATAGCTCTCTGAGCTAGTGAATTATTCAGTACAAACTCGACATATCCAATTATAATCAACAGATCCCATTTAATTGACTCAACACACCTATCTAGTAATAACTAATCCGTAAGATCATGGTACTACAACTGACCATACATGCACCACTACTCCTAGCAGTTATATATTCTTAACAGTTATGTTCAATAACTATAAATATGACACAACTATTGAAAGAAAGTATGTTCTGGTTTACATTTTAGTTAACCTTTGATTATGTTCTGACTTGAGCGTTTGTAGGTACCTCCCCTACTATGTTCTTCCTCAGGCTAAAGTGCTTTTGATTTGCTATGGAATAGACCAAGCAAGCTCTCAAGACGAGTTCTTCCTCAGGCAAAGTCATACTTGCCAAAACATTTGAATGAGTTTATAAAAAAAAATCCAACAGTTCAATGACAAACATAAATTCATAAACGTATTTTTTATTTTTATTATTTATTTATTTTCGACTAGCTTAACTCACAAAGATCCGAAAGGAAAATGAGTAATGTCTAAAAAAGTACAAGTACAAACAAACTTTCCAAAAATAAATTACAAAAAAAAAGAAACTAAAGTCAACAATAACCACCAAGAAGCACTATTACTTTGCACCAAGGTCTTGCCTCCGATTCTCGAGAGATTCATCGCTTTCTCTTTTCCTATTCAATTCTCCAAATATCCTTGTGTATAGTAATTTGTGTTTTTAGCTCATCAATATCAAACCTTGCTTCATTGAAAATTATGTCATTTTTCAACCTCCATGTACACCAAATGATGGAGAAGAAGAATAACATCCAGCTTATTTTCTTCTCTTTTCTCATTTTATATTCAACCCAATAATCAAAGCAGAACATAATATTCCCTAGCCAAACTCAGCTTATCCCACAATTTTGAAGGAAACTACTTTATATACACCAAATATAATAGCAAGTAAAAAATAAATGCAGTACAAATTCAACCTCACACTTACATAAGAAATATTTAGACATTTCACTTTGAATGATGCCACATTTAGCCAGCTTGTCTATTGTATTCATTTTCTTAAGAATCACGAAATGTTAGGAGTCCCACTCTAAGGGGTATTAGACTCTTCCAAAGTAATTTGAAAAAAATTGTACATATCAGACACCAAAGGTTGCTCATTGTCTTTAAAAAATATCTACAAGAAATATTTAATAAAGTACGCTCCTTCGATCCTTTAGCATACTTTTGTATCAACTTATCTTCCTCACCTCCTTTTACACCCACTCTCTAGTATAATTAACCACTCTTGTAATGCATCCACCTCCTAATCTCTTAATGGTCTTCTCCACGTCAAACTCCATACCCACATGAATCCGTTCCATAACTTTCATTCACTTATCAACAGTTTTTATCCGCTACAAGCAAGAAAAAGCAAGAAAAGTCTCGGGAGTTTTAGTCTTAAAGCTCCTTCTTTTAACCATACATCATACCAAAACTTCATCTTACTATACAACTCCCAACCATCAATTATGAACCTTGTCTAAATAACTCTAACATGCCTTTATATAATCCTTCCAACTTCAGAATGTCACTACTTCATATACCTCCCCTTTTCACTTCTACTCCCTCTCCGTCTAGTAATCTAACCCTCCAAACATAATTACATACTATCCTCTTCCAGAGTGGATAGTCTTCTTTCTCGTACCTCCACCACCACTTAAAAAGTAACATCATGTTTTCTAGCATAATGTCACCCACTCCCCACCCACCCCCCAAAAAAAGAAGTTTTTTGGTTTCTGTATATAGGTACAAATTTGCGGATCTGCTGATCTCCACTGCATATCCTCAATTCGATCCTATACATGTGTGGATAGGATCAGATTCGTAATTTTCAGATCATATTGCGAACTTTATCGCGGATTTGCAGATTGATTTGATCGATACACATCACTAATTTTTCATTTTTATGAATTTATAAATTAAGATTTTATTGAAATAAAAATAACGGTAATGTCACATTATCATTGTACATCTCTGTACGTACTATTTTTATCACGAAAAAATATAAATATTAACACAGAAAAATAAAAGAAAATATAATTACACACCTCGATCACCTTAATTAGAAATCGTTACAATATTATCCTAAATTTATTTATATTAATGGTGGTTTAAATCCACGAACATCATATGAACATTGGTTGCGGTTGTGAAAGATGAGTTTGGCATTTATATTTGCATCTAAATCATTTTTTTTTATGATCATTCATAAATACAAAAACAATATGTTATATATGAATTAGGGACTTATTTTTGTATTTAATAACAAGGGGTGCTCTCTGCTAAAGCTGTTACATGTGACTAAGGGTGCCTTGTCCAATCAAAAGAGTATAAGTGACATTCTAGCTTTTAATCTTAGGACTTGATTCCATTCATGTTGTCACATGGCATCATCATATTAGATTGGTCACCTTAGCCATGCAATTCTGTGGCCACTAACAATATGACTATGTTATGGTTATGTATGAATTGCTAACATAAAACAATTAGTTTATAGATTAATCTTCGTGTACATCTCTTTTTGGTGTACACCTCTATTCAAGTCCCAACGAATAGATTTTTCAAAACAAACAAACATGTTAAACCTGTTCGTGTCAACTATAAAAATATGTTCGTTGTATATATAAAAACATGTTCGTGCACGAACAGAATATTACACTAGAACGAACAGGTTTTTAAAAGCAAACGGACAGGTTTTAAAACCTGTTCGTGTCAACTATAAAAACATATTCGTTGTATATAGAAAAACATGTTCGTTTGAGACTTGGATAGATGTGTACACCAAAAAAGATGTGCATGTAGTATTGTTGTTATTTTATACCAGTGTATTAATAGGCACCCATGTGATTATTGATTTACTCTATTATTTATTAACAATAATTTTAGAAGTACACCTATTTTATCAATTAAATCTAATTAAATCATTTATTTCTATTACAAATAAAATATTTTTTTATATTTTATACAAAATTATTTATGTGATACTTTTTGTGTTATTTGATATTGAAATAATTTTTTTATTTAATATAAAAAAATAAGTAAATTAGATTAGTTGATATGGTATTCAATTTATACTTTAACTAAAAGGTTGGAATTCAAATCTTATAAATAATATCTTTAAATAATTTATATATAACGAAAGATATTTTAAAAAGAAAAAATTAGGGAACCAACACATTAGCCATCACATACTATTGATGATAACTCATATAAATTTTGAATGATAATTTAATGTTGGATATATGAATTACAAATGATAACTCATAAATTTTGAATGATAATTTAATTATTGGCTCCTCAATAGCTCCCTAATGTTAGTTTGGTGACGCTATTTTTTTTGAGAAAAAATTGGATATCAATTCTTCTCATACTCCAACTATATCTATACTATATAATTAGTGTATTAATAGGCACATTACTACCAATATTAATCCACATTTTTTTTAAAAAAATTAAATATGGATAATAACACTATATTTCATTGAGTTATGCTAGATGTATATAAAAAATTAGCCACTAATATAAAATATATATTAAAACATAAGATAGGATAACGCTATTTGAACAAGTGGTTTTGGCCAACCAAGTGATTTATTTCTATGCTAAACAGAATTTTATTTTGGTGTTAAATAATATAAAAAATTGCATCTAAATAAAATTTTATTTGAAATCGAAATAGTATTCTATTTAGCATAGAAATAAATAATTTGGTTAGACTTTATCGACCAAAACTACTTATTCACGTAGAATTATTGAATAAAATATATATTAAAAAGATTTAAATAATACTTGTATTTATACATAAATTATGGAAGCATATAATGGAAATATGAGGGAGAGTTATTGTCCAAATTCTTTTTCTAAAATATATTTTCTTATGTAATTTATTAAACTAATATTACTTTATTAAAATAAATGATTGAATTAATTATCTTTCAATTCAATTACAATATACTTACCAGCTAATCTTTAATTTATTATTAATTCTCATATTTAGGGTATAAGAATGTTGATTAATAGGCAGGTTACACTTAATTACGTATATACTTAATTCTATATTTACCAATAAAAAATAGTTTTTTCATCTTCACTACATAAAAATATTTAAAACAATAAATATAATAAAAAGATATAGATTATTTTTTAGAGAGAGACTTGGTAGCCAATATTAAAAAGATAATAGAAAGTCAATATCATTTTTTTTTCTTTTCTCTTTGATCTTTTACCATCCACTATTTTCCTAATTATACTCATTGGCTCCTGTAAATCATGTTACAATATACATGCAAAATTTATTTGTTTAAAGGTTTTGATGAATGACAACCATCATAGTTTTGAGGACAACCATTGAAAGATTCAAGAACGATTTCGAAAGCGAACGACAACAACAAGATAAATGAAGTCCACAAGGTTGAAGACGTTATAGAGTCTTAGGACTTAGGTAATGATCTTGTTAAGAACTAAATAGTTATATCTCTCTTTCACACACACTAAAAATGTTTTTAAAAGATTCAAAGAAATGTTTTTGAAAAAGTGCAAAATCGTTTTCTGCATAAGCATTAGTTTTATTACAAAAGTTGCACGCAGAGGCGTTGGTTTGATTCTTTGTGCATGCTGTCAATCTTGACCTTTGTGCACTAAAGTGATCATAACTTGATCTACAGAGATCCAAATGATGCAGTTCTTGTTTTGTTAGAAAGCTAACGTCCGGGACTTCAAAACGATATATAATAGTCTATAGTTGACGTGTCGTTTGGGCCATAAAAGAGCCGGAATCGATTCCAGTACAGAGTGGACTCGATTCCAGTGCATCAGCGCAGGTGGAATCGATTCCACCCTTGCCGAAATCGATTCCAGGAGCCAAAAATTCAAAAATTTCATAATGGATAGTTGTGGAATCGATTCCTCTCTGCTGGAATCGATTCCAGAGTGCTGAAATCACTCATAACGGCTAGTTTTGACAAAATGGATACATCCCACTACTTACTCCCCAACGTCTCTAAGGCTTGGGAAGTCTATAAATTGATTGTTTTGAGTCTTATTTGATACACAACATCAACTCTAAGCTTTAATATCTTCATACTTCAATTCTATATATTTTGAAAGTGATTTATTCACAAATTTGAGAGATATTCTTCTTTTGGTTCATAGAACTTATTTGTATTTCATCTACTCTTCTTGTGAGTTTCCAAAACTTATTGTTTCAATTGTAAGATAAGAGATTGGTTCTCTTATTGTTTGAGTTGAGAGATTAAACACTAGAGTCGATTAAGATAAACACTCAAGGTAAATTTTTGAAGTTGTGATTACTTCGAGTGGAGTGGTTTATTGTAACGTCGTGGGGTGTTAGGATCTAATACTCAAAGTTGTAAACGGTTTATCAAGCACCTTGAAGCTTGGTGATATTGGAACTTCTCAATAGCGATTGAGAAAAAAGTGGACGTAGGCAAGAGTTATGCCGAACCACTATAAATTTGTGTATCGTATCTCTATCCTTCATCTTTTATAATTAAGTCATTTATATTTTTATAAGTGTATTTGCAAAGTAAAAGATCCTTGTAAGAACGTAAGTTTCGCCTTACGCCGTTGGAAACATACTAAGCAAAACTCTTGAGTTGTTTAAATTCAAAGTTATT
>JASCZI010060435.1:85796-106921 GCA_036250425.1 Stylosanthes scabra
TATTTCCGCAAAAATTTATAATTGTTGTTTAAACACTCAATTCACCCTTCCTCTTAAGTGTTGTGCTTATTGACTTTCAACTCCCTATTGATCCCCTAACGTTGATTTCGTAACATTACTTAATTTTTTATTAGAGTACAAAATTTTACCATATACTCTTTTAACCACTAGTTTATTGTTTACATATACTTTTTAAATATTTTGTAATGATACATTAATATAAATTAAAAATCATTTTTGAAACGTGATGACAGTGATGTATATAAGATTTTTTTTTGGGCTTTATATAAGAATTTATCTGTTCTGTTATATCATAAGTAGAATTTACTGTCTCAATGTGTGGAAATCAAAATCATGATAATACAAGTTTACGTTTGCATAATTTTCTTTTTCATAAAAATAAAAATTACGATGTGTTTTTCCATTTTAGTTGAAAGGCCTTCATGACCCACTGGTCTTTGACATTTGAACAAGGCATTCCTTTCTTAGTTTCTTATCCGTTGTCGAACATACACGAAACTGAACATTCTAATTGCCACGTTGTGAAAACAAAATTAACCTTAGTATCTGACCATGGTTAATTACTTTATTTCCTTCACCGACAACTAACCATGGTTTGTGTTTTTTTTTTTAACACCTTCGTAAGAATCGTATCTTTACTGTAAAAAAAAAGAAACTTTTTAGGTGTCCAGTTCTTGTCGTTTTCTGCGTCTCATGTTTTCATGAAATTTGTCTTAATAAATAGAAATTGATCATAAACTAATGAAAAGTTTAACTAACATGTATTTTAAAGAAAAAATAAATAAATTATTATTAGTAAAAAAAATTTATTACTAAATGCCACTGCCACAGTGCCACCCTTTCACCACGACGGCACCGCCCTCGTAACAACAACAGCAATAATTATTCACAAATACATCTTGTTACATCAACAACGAATCACATAAATATCATGCTACACGTCAAATCAAACCAAGTGAATTTTGTTCATTCTCAATCCACGCATACGAACAGAACATTACTACTAGAACGAACAGAAAATTTAAAAACAAATAGATATGTTTTAAAACTTGTTCATGTCAACTATAAAAACATGTTTGTTGTACATATAAATTTCTATTCATATAATACGCGCGTGAACAACTTGGTTGGATTTGGTTGAAAAAAATAGATGTACGTATAAAATTATTGAATAAATATTATACAGTTTTACTTAGCAACAACAATTTATCACTCATCTAAAAGAAAAAGGAAAAAAAAATCTCTTAACTTCTCGATCAGTTAATTTTTTATGAAGGAAAAAAAAAGATAACATAGTTGCTATTGTAGACGAGAGATGGAGAAAACACAAACCAAAAAGAAGAAAAAGAATTTAACTAGAGAAAAGGGATGCCGCAAGAGAAGGCGAAAGCGTAGTGACGTCATTGTGGCTGTCGCTGTCGCCGTCAAGTTAGGAAGAAGATCTTGCTGGAGCTATTAGAACTATCATCGCCACGGTCTGTGTTGCTCTTTGTTGTTGCTTCTCTCTCTTAGTTTCTGCCACTATCCCAACTTCGTGGTGGTGGTGTTGTGTGTGAGTGTTATGGGGTTTGGAAATAGATAGTTTTAAAAAAGAGAAGGAGAGTGCTTACGTCTTTCAACGATAAGCTTAGAGAGTATCGTCGAAAGAGATGAATTGGGAAGAGAGAACTAGGTGGGTTTGGGTTCTAGGTCGGGTTGCTTTGTGACCCTAACCCAATACAAGAAAGAAATTGAAAAAAAAGAAATGGTGGACACTTTAAATCTTTATGTCAATTTATTGTATGAAATAGAATAGAGTTGTCTAGTTATCTTGTTATTTAAAGTAAGAGTAATACTACGAAATCAACATTAGGGAGCCAATAAATCCAATTATAAGTTATCATCCTAAACAAAAGACAGTTATCATCCAAAACTAAATACAATTATCATCCAAAAGACCGAAATTGTACAAAATTATCATTCGAAACTAAATAAAATTATCATTCAAAATAAAAACAACTTATCATCCGAAACTGTACAAAATTTTCATCTGCAACTAAACAAAATTATCATCCAAACCAAACATAACTTATGATCCTAAACCTCCTCATTACCACCACCATTACTAAGGCACCAACGACAGCACCACCATCACCACAGCAACAACAACCACCACCTCACCACCACCACTACCTCAACCATAGCAGCAGCACCACCACCACAACAATAAACGCAGAAGAAAAAGAAGAAGAAAAAAAAGCAGTGGTGGCAAGAAGGAGAATAAAATGACGATATATGGAGCGGAAGAAGAAGAAGAAGAAGAAGAAGAAGAAGAAGAAGAAGGAAGAGAGAGAATAGATCGTGACGAAGAAGAGGAATAAGCGGTGGCAACGCGGTGGTGATGTAGATGTCGAAGGTGGATCTTGCCGAGGGAGGTTCCTCGACGGAAAAGCTGCAGAAGGACGCCTTGTTACTGTGTGCTTCTTTCTTCTCTGTCTTCAAATCTCGTTTCTTGCTGTGCTTTTCCATGGTGCATGATGAAGATGAATAAGATAATGCATGGTGGTAAAGAAGAAGAAGAAGAAGAAGAAGAAGAAGAAGAAGAAGAAGAAGAGGCTATGATGGAGGGAAGAAGGAAGAGATAGAAGAGATCGTGAAGAAGAAGAAGAAGAAGAAGAGGCTATGATGGAGGGAAGAAGGAAGAGAGAGAAGAGATCGTGACGAAGAAGAGGAATAAGCGGTGGCGACGCAGTGGTGATGTAGATGTCAAAGGTGGATCTTGCCAAGGGAGGTTCCTCGACGGAAAAGCTGCAGAAGGACGCCTTGTTGCTGTGTGCTTCTTTCTTCTCTGTCTTGAGATCTCATTTCTTGCTGTGCTTTTCCATGGTGCATGATGAAGATGAATAAGATAATGCATGGTGGTAAAGAAGAAGAAAAGAAAGAGACGGTAAACTGAGGTTGGAAGTGGCCTACATTGGCTTAGTTGGGAAGGGGCTCCCTATCATTTCTTTTAAAATAATATGTTTCATTTCTACCACATTAATAATGTTGCATAAACAAAACACGTCACAATAAATAATGAGAAATCTAGACAATTTTATTTCGTTTTACATTCTTAATTGATGGTAGGACTTAATGTGTCAACCATTTCCTATTGCTGAGCACATAATTGGTACTTTGTATTTCTTAACGGTTCATTTGTACAATATTGAAATTCGATATAGTTGGGACTTTGTATTCTTTTAAGGATTAATTAATCCGCCACCAGGCACATATTTAGTATTAAGGTTAACAATAATGCTATACATCCTAGCATTTACCCTAATCAAGGTAGAGAACTCGTAGTTTTTACCTCGATTCGGAAAACTAATTCAAAATCGTAAGTCGAATCATAAGACGGAACGTAAACGTGACACATAAAAAAAAAATGAGAATTCTGCTAACGTAAATTAATTTCATAAATAATGAAATAAATCTCAAGTGACAAGTCATAAGTCACCAAAAGTTATAAGTCATAATGCAAATTCACAAATTTATACGACATTAAAATAAATTCAAGCAGCAAATAAGAGAATTAAACAACTAAACTACTAACTCTGAAATATGAGCAACTAATTAAGTAAAGATTAAACAGTGTATTTAATAATCATCCTATTCTTCATGACATTCACAAGCTTCCAAATTGCCATCTTCATTATTGGTAGTGGGAAGAGGACGAGGTCCTTGGAGAAATTCTTCAAACTCATCATCATCAAGAAAAGGAATTGCCAAAGGATCTTTGGAAGCACCAACAACTTTATTATTATTTGTTTCATCATTCAAATTAGGATATGGAATTAGGGCATCTAAATCTTCTTCTTGTCCTTCCTCATCATCAACAATCCACTCTTCATCAGAGTCCAATTCATCAAGGCTATAGTCATAATCAAGACTTCTTCTAGTTTGCTTTTTCTTTGCCAATCTTGTGTTCGTCATCACAAACACTACATCATTCATGGTTTTAGCCTTCAAATGATTTCTCCTTTTTGTGTGAACCTTTCAAAAACATATCAAAAGCATTAGTTAAGCAAAAACAAAAAAAAAATAATAAGAACAAGAAACTAAATTTATTACCATCTCAAAGGCGCTCCAATTGCGTTCACATCCGAATGAGCTACATGTCAAATTCAAGACACGAATGGCAAATTGTTGGAGCTCTGGATGCTGATCCCCATAAGAATCCCACAATTGAGCTGGAATTTTAGCATAAATTGCATTCTGAGCTACTTTGCTGCCAAAAAACTATTTTCGAGTCTTGAAATCTTCAAGTTGAACATCTATTTTGGTGATTAAATCTGGATTTCCTGTCATCCTTTCCATACAAGCATAAAACTGCGTCTTGAGATCAGAGCTATAATGAATTTGAGGATTCAAATAATAGCCTGCAGCATGCAATGGCCTATGAAGTTGCTTATCCCATCTTGCATCAATAATATCCAAATAGGCATGTAACTAAAACAGAGAAAAATTCAATTGTTAAAAATAAAGAACATTATTCATGCATTAATGAAGTTACTGAAAAAAAAAAAAAGTTAGGCAATTTACCTTGTTTCAATTCCTTGAAACGCATTTTGTATTTTCTCCTTCGCACTCTTAATTTTTTCATAAATAAAACCCATTGCCGGCTTTTCTTCTGAATCCACCATACGAAGCACATGAAGAAGCGGGTAGGCAGCTCTCAAACAAATCACAACCTCCTTCCAAAACACCTTATCCAACACCACACTTGCAATTATCTTTTCATCTTTTGTCTTTGCAAACTTACTAGAAGTCCATTTATCAGAAAGAAACATTCTTATTAAAGGAAATTTGTTGTCATTGAGGCAGCCCAAAGTAAAGTAGGAAGTTGCAAAATGAGTCATACTTGGCCTCACCAAATCTTTCCCTTTGGTGTGAACGTGAAGTAGTGAAATGAGAGCAGTTTTAGCATATATGTAGGTAGTAATCTTTCTGCCTCTATAAATTGTGTCCTTGTGAAGTGGTAACTTTTTTTCCAAATCTTCTAACATTAAATCAATGCAATGTGCTGCGCAAAGCGTCCAAAACAAATTTTTCCTCTTCTTCATTAGCATTTCTTCTGTAGCTTTGTAGTTAGGTGCATTGTCCATGACAACTTGGACGACATTCTCTTCACCATCTTCTTCAACCACATCATCTATCATTTTAAAAATCTTGTCAGCTGTCTTAGTAATATGAGAGGCATCAATAGATTTAAAAAACACAGTTCCTTTAGGACTATTAACCAAAAAATTCAGAAGTGTTCGTCTTCTTTTATTTATCAAACCATCAGTCATTATTGTACAACCAACTTGCTTCCAATATGCTTTATGTTCCTCTAATGATTGTTGAACAAGGTCCACGTGTTTCTTCAAAAGAGGAACCCTTAGTTCATGGTAGGAGGATGGTTTAAATCCTAATCCATATCTGATAGCTTTCTCAAACATTATATTGTATTCCTCACTCCTTGATACATTGAAGGGGATGCCATTGTTGTAGAAAAAAGCACTAACCTCTAAACATGCTTCCTCTCTCAAATTCTTTTTGAATATATTGTTGATTGTTGACTGAGTACTAATGCGTGGTTTCTTGAATATGTTGCCCTCCACTTCTTTTTCCTTTCTTTTTTCAGCAGCAGTGTCACCTTCCTCAGCTGCTCCACCTATGCTTGCTCCACCAGTGCTTGTTTTCTTAATCAAATTCACTTGCAATCCACTCACAACTTCCCACGTGTGCTTCTTAAATTCATCACTCACAGCTGTACAAGCCCCAACATCCTTTTGAGTTCCTGCTAAATGATGTTTCAATCTGTAAACTCCCCTGAAAAAATCTTATGGCAATATTTGCATTTTAGTTTTTTTCCATCATCTCCAATAGAAATTCCATGCTCCCATCGAACATCAGTTCTACTTCCAAGAGCATTCTTCACAACTTTTCTTTTACTAACAATTTCAGTTGTGCTTCCCGATTAAGTTGAATTGTTAGTTGGATTTTCAGTACCATGTTCACTTGATGCCATTCCTGTTAATGTATTCAATATTTGAGTTCAATGTAATTACAAAACTTTAACATTGTTGATTAGCAAATATTCATGATTTCATATGAACAAGTTCGACATATATAATATCATAGAACTTTTCTTTACATCAATGATGAATAAATTATTTGCCTATATTAAAGTTCATGTGCTTATTTGAGAATAACAAAATTTAACGCACTGTAATATAAGAATAGCATTATAGACTTATAGCATGGTCCGTGTTTTGCTATATAAAATAGAAAGTGGAGTATGATAAATAGTTAACATATTCAAGTATTCAAAGTTAATTTCTTGTTTTCTCTTAACCATATCCAGAACCATAAAAATTCAATAACTAAGCTCAAGGTCCTAACTCCCAATAATTTAGTTCAGCAAGAATTCATCATCAAAAACAAAATTCAACATTCCTTTTAACCAAATCAAAGCAAGATATAGCAGGACATGATTCAATTATTTATCCAATAACTTAATTCACTTCAATTCACAATAAAGGATTCATTAATCATTAACACAAATACAGAATCACCAATACCTTCATAAATCATAAGCATATTCAAAACAACATCGAAAGTGAATGCCTTACCTCACCTGAAGTGGCGGCAAAGGGGAGGAGAAGTATTGCAGCAGTGAGCTAGTAACCTAGCAACACACAGGAAGCAAGTTAGAGGGCAGAGGCGACACTCCAAATTGGGAATTTTGGTCAGAATTCAAAATTCAGAGAGAAGTAGTTAGAGATCCAGCAAGAGGTGAAATTTTGAAAATGTTGGCCCCGGAGAAGTAGGAGAATAGAGGCTCTGCTAGGGCAACGTAAACTGTAAAATTGGGGAGACACAAAAAAAAATTGTAAAATTGGGGGAGATTGGAAATTGAAAGAATGAGAGACCGAGACATACCGCTAGGTTTACAAGATCTTAAACTCAGATTGGACCTTCGAGATGGGTTGGGTTGCAATCAGGGCCAAGGAAAGTAGAAAATAGCTTCTTCATTTTGGAACGCAATCTCGCACAGGAGGTGCGATTCCAGCGTTCGTTTCCAAGAGTTAACACGCGATCAAAGATCGTGAAAAGACGCGCCCCTTTCTTCTTCTTCTGTGTAACTGCTGCAATGCATCTTCCTTATCTTCCTCATTCTTCTTCTTGTTGTTGTCGCCATCGTCGTTGTTGCCGCCGCCATCATCGTCATTGTCGTTGTCGTCTTCTTCCTCTTCTCCATCCTCTTCTTCTTACTCTTCTTCGTCCTCTTCTTTTTTTTTTCCCTCTTCTTCCTCATCTTCTTCTTCCTTCTTATCATCCTCCTCAATTGTTGATGTTGTTGGTGTTGTTGTTGTTGTAATTGATGATGATGAAAAACTGAATTGGATATTAAACAAAAATATAAACGAATTTTGAATTAAAAATTTGGATTTTTATGAAAATAGAAACAGATTTTTAATAAAAACATAAACAAATTTTGAATGAAAACAGAAACGAATTTTGAATTAATAACTGAATTGGATTTTCATGAAAAAAGAAACGGATTTTTAATAAAAATAGAAACGGGTTTTGAATGAAAACAGAAACGGATTTTGAATGAGAACAGAATTGGATTTTCAAGAAACAGAAACAGATTTTGAATAAAAGTAGAAACAGATTTTGAATGAAAGTAGAAACGAATTTTGAATGAAAAGTAGAAACGAATTTTCATATATAAAAACTGAATTGGATTTTCATGAAAATAGAAATGGATTTTGAATTATTGAAAATTAGCATTCAAATGTACTCCGTCTTCTTCTTCCTCCTCCTCCTTCTCCCTGCTACTGCTGCTACTCCTCCTCTTCTTCTTCTTGCTACTGCTACTACTCATTTTCCTTCTCCTATTTACATAATTAATAGTATTCATCTTTAAACTAATCAAAAACGGAATAACCATATTGACGATGGAGAGCGGCTGTGAAAGGAATGAGGAAGAAAACAATGAAACTTCCTTTGATACTGATACGAAACTAACGCATGTGAGATAAAAAGGGAAAGAACAAAAAATAAGGAATCTTAATTTCGAAAAAATAACTAACGTAATAAAAAGGGAGAAGCGCATGTGAGTAATTAGCTTGGTTAAGCTAGGTTGTTAAAATCACTTGGTTGTGTATAATTATTGTAAGGTTAATTAGTTCAAGGTCTAAATCTTCAGGAATCTAACTCTCATCTTACCGAAAGATTAAATAATTTTAAAATTACATTTATGAGCAAGGAATAATATTTAAATTAGTCCCTAAAAGATATCGTGTTATTCAAATTGATCCTTGAAAAATTTTATTAGTCATATTAGTTACTGAAAAATACAATCTTCAATCAAATTGGTCTTTCTACCAATCAGACAATGACATATCATCTTTAAATACCATGCGTCACAAAATGATTGGATGATGTGTCATCTATCAACGAATCATTTGATAACACATGTCTTTTAATTGTAAAAGGATGAATTTAACTAAGAATTACATCTTTCAGGGATTAATATAACTGATAAAATCTTTCGATGACCAATTTGAATAACGTGATATCTTTGAGGGATCAATTTGAACATTATTCCGTATAAGTAAGTATGAAATTTAAATTTATTTATTTTAAATTAAAATTCCTTCTTTCTTTTTTTATTTTTATTTTTCCAAATCTCATTCACTTTTCAACTAGCAATTTTTTAAGTCATAAGTAAAATATTTATTTATTCTATTAATTTCTATAATTTTATCAAATTTTTAATTAAATTCTTATGCTATTTTGCTTTAATTAGATCTTTATATTATTTTTAATTTTTTAATCAGCTCATTGTCATGATAAAAACTTTAAAACTAAGAAAATATATCATTACTAAATTAAAAATACTAAATTCCTAAATATGACCTCTCTCTTTCTTTTAAAATGACAAAATAATAGTTTTTTTCTTCTTCTTAAACATATTTTGAGTTTATTTCCTGAAGAGATATGAATTTGACTCATGTAAATTGAGAATATTTTAGAAAAATATAAATAAAAAAATAAAAGAAAAAATATATTCAGATGAGTATAAAACTTTAAACAAAGTATAGGATACAAAAATAATACAAAATTCAAATTTTATAAATATTTTCTCATTAATAAGAATTTAATTATAATTTAAAAAATGATAGAATTTCCATTGAAATAAAAAAATTATACGAACTTAATTAAAAATTTGGTATAATTATAGGAACAACAAAATAATTGAACTAAGTAAAAATTCAATGTCAAGACTTCACAGTGGAGATTTGTGTAATTATTAAAATTTAAGGGTTTTTTTTTAATTTAATTTTCATGCATCGTCAATGTAAAAAATTTTTACATATGTATCCAATCGGATGTTACCACATCATTAAAAGCAATTAATTTTTAAACTCACTATTTTTAAAATCATATAAATATATTAATCTCATTGGAGTTCAAAATTAAACTTTTTTGTTTTAGAATTTTCCAAATAGAAGAGGACATGAATTTAATTACTCTGAACATGGAGAGAGACTAATGAAATTAATCCTCCGATACCGAAGCAATGGAAAAACCATCAGAAACCCAAGAACAGGAACCCTCTTCAACTTCGTTGCCAGGTCACCAAAACTGGATAGCGTGCGTAAAAGATTCTATTGTGCTAACCTTATTATCGTTAATCAATTTCACTTTTCGATTAAAAACAAGGATCTAATTTTTTTTCTTTCAGAGAACAAGATTTGCTGAGGGAGAAGTTGATTAGAGAGGATAGCTTCACATGGAAAATACCCGAAGATGGTTGTTGGGATTGGGAAGAAGGATTATTGAGATACGTTGGGGGAGTTGATATAAGTTTCTCAAAAGATGAAGCATCAATGGCGTGTGGAACACTTGTGGTTTTGGATTTAAGAACTTTGCAAGTTGTTTATGAAGACTTCTCATTCGTCAATATTCAAGTTCCTTATGTGCCTGGCTTCCTTGCATTCCGAGAGGTAAATCTTCCTTCTTCTTCTTTTTATTGAACTCAAAAGGTACGTGCACCATTAATTACTTCAAAGATTTGTGACCTCAATTCAGTTCCTTTTTAACTATAGGTGACGTCAGTTTAGTCTAAGATATATTTGCCTGGCAAACCACTAAATAGATCGGTCACTTACACTAAAATAGTTTCTGAATTCCAATTACCCCAATTTCGTCTTTAAGATTGACAAAAGTGTAATATGATAACAAAGTTGGATTGGTTAGTGGTCTGCTCATTACTCCACTTAAGCAAGTTTCGGGTTTTGAATCTCACTTTGTACATGCAGTAATTCATTGATGAAAGTCAGATACCTGTCGGGTTGGGGATACATGGGAAACCATAAAAGAAAGTGTACTAAGATAATAACTATGGCGTGATGAATCAACTTATGAAAGAGTAACGACGTAATTGGTGTAATTGGGATAACAAGACTATTAGTACATGTAGGCTAATCTCAAGGACCAATTTAAGATTCAATCCTGAATTTGACATCCAATTTGACCCTTTTTGGTTGGTTTCATTTGGATTCTATTCTTTAAGACAGACATATACAGATAGAGTTGATATTTTAGGGTGCATTTGGTTTACCTGCTCATTTTCTATTTTAATTTTTAGTATTTTCTGTTACCAAGATTTTATTGTTTTTTATAATTTTCATTTTTTATTCACAAAATCCAGAAAACTAAAACACTAAAATAAAAATAGAAAATGAAAACACAGATCAGAATATACTAAGATCTTCACTTTTAGAAAAAAAAGAAAAAGAAAAAGAAAAGCTGTCTGACTCGGTCTCTACAATTAAATGTGTTTTTGGTTCTACTTTCTCTATATTTCTCTTGCAGTATTTAAGCACAGCCTAAAAGATGAATTGATTCACAAGTGTGTTGGACATTAAAATGATGCCATGTATACTTTAAGTGTCTAAATTATTTGGTTCAGCTAAAGTTTTGATTGATCTTATAATATTTTTAGGCCCCAATTCTTTTAGAGATTCTGGAGAAAATGAAGAAGAGTGGTAGTTCTTTCTACCCTCAGGTGATTGTCTTATCTTATCTTATGTTTAAAATAGTTCTAATTTGCAAGAGTGTGTGTCAACTTGATGGAGGATGTAGAGTACACAAAACATTTCTCCATTGCTTATGCCACTTTCTTTTTTTGTGCTGCATTGATAACTCTAATGTAAAGAATTTCAAAATGAAGGTTATTTGCTTTGGAAATCTGTAGCAGTCTTTGTTCTTTTTCATGATTTTGTACAATGTTTCCATCATCTGAATGGAAGTTGGTTTTGATGTTTCCTGACAGTTGTTAATGGTTGATGGAAATGGAATACTTCATCCCCGAGGCAAGTCCTTTTTATAGGAGATATGTCAATGTTATGTAGTGCTGTTTGTTTAAGCTAAAGCAATTTTCTTTTGAAATCCTAAAAGAATTATAAATTTGAATGTACTTAGCACTAGTGAGTTTGAAATATGATACTGTATTTGCAGAGATACTCTTATTGTTGCCCTTTTATATTTTAAGTGAGGAACCATTTGCCGTTAGACTGTTCTCTTCAATTAGTAATGGGACATTGTTTTGCAAACATTTTGTATACTTAATTGACAATGAATTTGCAACACTGAATAGTGATTCATCTATAGCTCAGAGGGCAGTATATGAATTTGATACACTTAAATACAAATCTCAACTGATGGATTTTTATCACTCCATTTCCAATGTTCAGGTTTTTCCCTCTGAAGTGTACTATGTGTTAAAAATTTTGGTTTGTTACTAACTAGTACTTCACTGTATTTTAACTGGAAATTCTATGAATTACTGTGCAGGCTTTGGCCTTGCTTGTCATCTAGGAGTTGAGGCCAATCTCCCAACAATTGGGATTGGAAAGAATGTTAGTATTGAACTATTGATGATATTTGGTCTAATTATTCTTGTTCTTTTGGTTAGCCAGTAGCCATTCATCATCATTATCGGCTAAGCCTTTTTCCCACTAGGTGGGGTAGGCTATATGGATCAAAGACGTCATTGCGTCATGTCCATGTATTGAGATGCGACATAGTTTTACGTTGGCTGTCGCAACCCTAATACAACCCTACATGTATATGGGGATGCAACCCTGTACGTTGGCTGTTGCAAGCTAAACAACCCTTCTCGTTTATCCGGGCTTGGAACCGGCTATGTAAAGCATAGGCTGAGTTCTTAGCCAATAGCCATTATGTTTCTTTTTTTATATCTCTTGTCACAAAACTAAGGAGCCTTTGTTGATAGAAATTCACTTGATTCTCAATCATTTACACACTTGAATACTTGAGAATTCTTTTTATTCTTATGGTGTAGAGGAAGAATTACATTTAAATACTTTAATACTTACTTTTTTACTTGTGTATGTTCCAGTTGCATCACGTGGATGGTCTTAATCAATCTAGAGTCAGAGAGCTTCTTGAGGCCGGAGAAAATTCTTGTAAAGATTTCATTAATTTGGTAGGATGCTCGGGGCATATATGGGGAGCGGTAAGTCATTCATTTAAGATTAAACTTGCTATTTGGTAACTCAATGATACACGTGACTTGGTTTTAGCTTCTGAAAGATGTATGTTGACATCAATTTGTCTTTGGAAGATTGTCTTAACTCTTTAGTCAGTTTATTTCTTAAAAGATTTACTTCGCATCTATTTGATCCTTTATTTATGTAAATTAATTCTTTAAGGACCAGAGTGATGTCACAAAATTGATGTCAAGAATCCTCCATGGAGCAAACTAATGTGAGTGTATATCTTTCAAGGACTAAACATGATGTCACAAATCTTTCATGAATCAAACTAATGTGACCTATATCACTGAGGGACTAAAAAGCTAGTTTACTCTCTAAATTAACAACACTTGTTATTTATTACACTAACTGTTCTGGTGAGCATAAGCTATTGGAAAAGGTTGTATGTGCCATAGTGCCGACATGTTATGAATTGCTATCTAGCGTAGAGTTACACATGCTGCTAAAATCTGGTTTGTAGTATTTATATTGTTATAAATACTTATTAATTCAATTTTTTTTTTTTGGAAAAAATATGGTTAGGCCATGAGATCTACACAAGGATCCATAAAGCCAATATTTATATCAATTGGTCATCGGATTTCACTTCAAACTGCTATTAAACTAGTTCAGATGACTTGCAAGTATCGTGTGCCCGAGCCAATTAGACAGGTGAAATTATTTGTCATTTGAAAGCTTTTGATATGTCATTAGTTTCATATGTAGTCATAATTCATATGTCCATTACCACCAGATATAAGTAACTTTTTACATGAATTAGTCATATAAATTGAAATATTCCTGGCTTCTATTTCTAATCCTTTATTTCTTGTTAGGACATTTTAGCAGTCTAGGTTCATTGAAAGAAGTTGTTGAGGGAAAGAAAGCTTTGAAAAGCATTCACTATGTTCTTTTTTGTTGTTGACCCACTAACACACCTTTTGGTTTACGAGAACTTTCTTTGTTTGGAAGATTGTAACGAGAAAAATGTAAAAACAATAAGGATGCGTTTGGTTTATATTTTCAAGATTTTCAGTGTTTTCTGGTAGAAAATATGATTTTATTGTTTTTACTGGAAATGAAAAGAAAAATGTAACGCAAACCAAACTCACTCTAAAATTCTATTTTTTAAAAAATAATGCTAGGGAACCAACATTAGGGGCTAATAGGAAGCCAAGTTATCATTCAAAATTTATGAGTTATCATCCGTAACTCATATATCAATGATTAAGTTATCATCCAAAATTTATATGAGTTATCATCCGTAACTCATATGGGCTCTCTATTGGATCCAATGTGTTGACTCCTTAGTCTTTTTCTTTTCGTAATCCTGTAAACAAAAATTACTAATTTGAGTGAGATCGCCATAGATTCTTGACCCGTGCTTTGATACCATGTGAAGATGATTAGATTAGTAGGTATTCAGAAGCTAATAGCAGAGTTGCAACAGAATCATAGAAACAAGAATCAAGATAGTTATCTTAAGTTGAGAGAAAGAAAAAGGATGCTGTTATTGTAGAAAATTTTGTTTTATCACCTAATTAGCTCCAACAATTATAACCATATATATAGGAGTTAAACTTCACTCAAATCATTACTCTCTACAATAAACCAAACAAATAGTGTTTCAACCTTATGTTCAAATTTTATATTTTTTATAGGTAATTAATGTCTTTATTGGATGGGTCGGTACAAAATACATGGGGAAGTAATAATAGAAAAATAACAGATCAGAAAAATCCTTATTTTAATGACTAATATATTAATTTAAATTCTTATCCTTATTTTATAAACTTTTATTATGCTTTATTGGACAACAATTTGTGTCTAATTATCAAGACATTTTGAGGCTTTCACATCTTAAGGATGCGTTTAATCTTTGACTACTACCTTGTGTTCACACTCCTTTCATTTGCATCTGTACTGCAGGCCGATATAAGATCCAGAGACTACATTCGGAAGCTCAAAATCAATATGAGAATGAAGTAATTTTATTGATACGGTACATTATTAATGACTCCAACAAGTTTTTCTCATTGTTTCTTGATCAGTGATGCTACAATGAATTAATCTAGACTCTTGTTGATCTTAGAGCAGTCACAACAAAATAGAGAGAAGCCAGTGAATAACAGAAGGTTTTTATGTTTTCGGCAATTTACACTAACCTCACTCATGTTGCCCTTGCTCTAAATCCACTTGGCACTTTTTAGTTGACAATCCTACACTAATCTATCTTTATTTATTTATTTATTTACTATGTGAAATAATAAAAAAAAAGAGAGTACAATCAAGATAATACATACATACCAATAAATATAAACTTTATATCCTTGTTTTGATGACTGGTGCATTAATTCACTCTCTTATCTATTAATTGGGTTTATAAATAACAAATGTAAAATTAGTTAAGATAGTAAACACCTTACATGCTGCCTCCTTATTAAATATTAATTCATTATTTCAGTATTTCTAATTGAGGGCTAAATTTAGACTAGTTTAAGTGTTTTTTGGCTTACACAATTAATAGCCATTAAATTCACATAAATCTAAAGGTTGTTAATGCCTTATTGAAAAACAAAATATCCATATTTAATTTAATATTATTCTAATGACTATTATTTGGTATGAGTTAAAAATCACTTACACTAATGTAACTCTAGGGTAATGGATCCTCTGAAGTTTTTTTTCCTCATATGTTTGTCAAGTGTGATATTTTACCATTTAGTTTTTAAGTGGGACTAAAAGAAAACATGTGATAAAAGATATTGAATGGTGAGAGATCACACTTGACAAACAATTGAGGGAAAAACTTGAGAGGATCCATCTAACCCTCCTCTTGTTTATTAATTGTGTAAAAAAAATTAAGTGAGATTAGTTAAGATGGTAAACAATTTATATCCTAATTAAGAGGTCCCATAATTTTAGGAATAAAATTTGTGCATCAAAACCTAATTTCCATATATAGTAAATGTATAAACACACAATTTTTTTATAATAAATTTTAAGTATAAAAATTTAATAAAATTAATATGAACTTCATTGCTCTTGCTTTGATTTCATGTACAGATTTCTCATTGGTAAAACTTACTTGAGCTGGAATCAGAAGTTGCAAAGTGCTGCAAACCATATTGATAGTTATTACAAGATGACTGCAAGTAGCAACACTGTATCGGCCATTCAAACAACAAAGATGGTGTGATTAAAGTTTGATTAATCACATGATATTGTTGTGAGTTGTGAGCACAGCTGAAATGAGAATGGCGGCATTGTTATGATCCTGAATATTGGTCCAAGATAAAAGAAAGGGGTAAGACAAATCTGAAGAAAGGAAAGAATGGTGTGACCATGACTCAATAGAAGTGTAGACAAATCCCCTTGAATTTTTTCTTGTCTTACGATTGAGTATTTGAAAACAATGCTTTGATTTCAAGTAAATAAGAAATCTATTAGGGTGCGATTGTTTTCAAGTAATGGGACCGAGACTGGGAGACTGAGACTCAGTATTATGCTTGAGATTGGAACTAAAATTTCAGTCTCAGTTTTCAGAATTTCAGTATTTTCAGTACCTCCAAATTGGAGGGACTGGAAGACTGAGGACTGGGACTGAAACTTTAATAATATTTTTTTACTCAAATACCCTCTATCAACGTTATAGTTTCTAATTCTAACTTTTGTTTTTGCTTCATCAACTTAGTTTAATCTCTATCTCTCAGTCTCTATCTCTAATTAATTTTAAACCAAATATAATACACAAACCTATTTCAGTCTCAGTCCTCCAGTCTCAGTCTCTCTCCCAAACGCACCCTTATAGTTTTCCAGTGTTTGTAGATCATTTTGATGTGGACAAGATCCATTGTAACTTTGTGAAAGTAATGAAGTACTTCTTGATCCTGAAGTACTTCACTTTAGTGTTACAGGAGCACTAATCTAACAAAAAATACACAATCACATACAATATATAAGTTTCGAATTTAGAGGAGTGTTATGGAACCAACATTAGGGATTAATTAGGGAGCCAATACATTTAATTATAAGTGATAGTCCAAAACTAAAAATAGTTATCATCCGAAACTAAAGGCAGTTATCATTCGAAACTATATAAGATTATCATTCAAAACTTAACAAAATTATCATCCAAAACACAATATAACTTTATCATTCGAAACTTAATGAAAATTATCATTCAAACAAAATACAACTTATTATTTGGAACCTAACCACTACCATCGTCATTACCAACACCAGAACCACCAACATCTCTATCACCGCAACCATCATCTCACAACCACCACTAGCACATCAGCATCTTATCACCACAACTACAACTTCAACACCACCATTGTAAAGAAGAAGAAGACATCATCACAACCACCATCTCACCACCACCACTACAGCATCTCATCACCACAACTACAATCTCATCACCACCCAGAAAAAGAAGATGATGAGGAAGATCTAGATCTCACCAGTCACCACCACCACCACGGCGGCCAAGATCTGACTCCTCTTGTACGAAGAAGAAGAAGATGCGGTGGCAACGAAGCGGCAGCGGTGGTCGAAATTTGGCTCCTCCAGTGGACACACGAAGAAGGAGAAGACATGATGGTTGGTGGCAGCGCGGTATGAAGAAGAAGAAGACGCGATGGCTGGGGATGGTGGCGCGATGGCGACGTCGTTGAAGGGAGGAAGAAAGATGATTATTGGGGGTTTTGGTTGGCACGGTGGTGGTGTTGGTGGAGGGAGCTAGGAAGAAAGGAAGAAAGAGGATTAGAGTTTTAATTTGTGGGTTCCTAATTAGTTATATTGCTAAAGATTCCCTAACTTTCTCTACCCGTTTATAAAACTGATTTTATTCTAATTAGTATAGACTAATAAATCGCAAGTTATCTGTTCACAGTAGATATACAATTTTGATGAAAACACCCATCTACATGACGAGAGTAATTTTCAGGATTCAATAAAAGTTATCTGTTCAATAGATATACAATTTTGTTTTCAGAGATTCAATAAAAGTTATCCGTGACTGTTCACAATAGATATACAATTTTGACAAAAACGTCCTATTTAAAATCAATGAGGGCCAAATTGGATATTTTTTTTCTCTTATTTTAAACTTATATTCCCAAAATCTTTGGTTCACTCTTCTCACAACTTATAGATCACCCAACAATGCCTCTCGTGGATTTGCTTAAAGCTTTTACTAATTTTCAAATTCATTATTTAAAAAATTATCTAAATGAAAAAATCTTATTTACTCATTTTTTTTTAGGTGAGGTTCGAATTCAAAACCTCTTATAATAAGGAGGAGAGAATGTCATATAAATTACAGTTGGTCGGCTTATGTAAAACTCTTTACCATCAAAATTTAACTTATATTATTCTTGAATAAATGATTTCACTGCAAGGTCGGCGATGAGATGAGGAGTCAGCATGTAATTATCATTATCATTATATATCTAAATTGCAGCATCTTTTTGGTTTAGCTTTTGGCAACTCCAAATCATCAATGCCAGAGTGATGACAATTTGTGCAACCAAATCAAACACAAAATATTATAGACCAATCAGAACCACATTTCTCGTTTCTTTCTAACCGGTACTTTTTCTTTTCTTTTCTTTTTCCTCTTGAAATAACACTATTGAAGATAATTCTATTGTATTAAAAATTTCATAAAAGATACAACTTTTTCAATGCCAATTATTCTATGTCTAAAACATTATCCTAAAATTACTGACTAAAGAAAAATAATATTGCCATTCTAACATACTATGTATTAGTTGAGTGTTTGATACCACTTGCTAAAGCGCATGGGGCCATATTTTTCTGATGTCATTTAATAGAATATTAGAAGTGGATTTTCATTATCTTGGTTTGAAAGTCATGTGTGATAGCGATAAGGTCCAAAGTTGCAAAGCTTCGTTTATCTGCATAAACAATGCATCTTTATTTCGGTCCAAATAATAATAGAAAAATTTAATTTGTATGTATAATTAATGTAAAAGAATTTAATTTTAAGGTAAAGAATCGTTTTCATCCTTAACGTTTGAGTAAGTTCCAAAAGCGATGGTGTGGGTCGGAGGAAGTGCGCAGAATTGTTTCAGAGGCTTGGAGCACTAATATTCAAGGTTCTCATAGTTTTCATTAGCTCAGAAATTGAAAATTGTCCGTCACAGGTTGGTTCAATGGCAGCAGCAGCATAGAACTAATTCCAAAGTGGAGATTGAAGAGCTAACCATGCAGATTGAGCAAATGAGAACTAAAGGTATATTTGGGGGAGTGGAACTGGTTGAATTGGAGAATAAATTAGAAGATTCTCTGAACAGAGAAGAAAGCTTTTGGAAAGAAAAATCAAGATGCAAGTGGCTAAAAGGTGATAAAAATACCAGGTTTTTTCACTAGAAGTTTCAATCCAGAAACCGGAAAAATAAAATCTGGGGACTGGTAGAACTAATGGAGAAGTTGCTACTAATCCTGAGAATATTGCATTAGTAGCTGAAAATTATTTCAAGGAAATTTTTTCAACTACAAATCAGCTGGTTCCTGGTGATGAGTTTAACAACTTCAACACCTCGGTTACAGCTTCCATGAACCGAAGGTTGTTGAGGCCGATTACAATTCAGGAGACAAAACGAGCAACCTTTAGCGTTTGTGCTCAGAGTGCACCGGGTGGCGATGGTTTTAAAGCAAAGTTCTTCCAATTTTATTGGAATATTGTGGGTGGTGATTTGTTTAAGGTTGTTGGCAGTTTCTTTGGTGGAGGCTGCATGCTTATGGGATTTAACCATACTCAAATATGCTTAATCCCGAAAATTCCAGACGCCAGAGATATGTCACAGGTCAGACCTATTAGCTTATCTTCAGTGTTTTATAAGATCCTCTTAAAGATTTTGGTTCATAGACTACAATTGTTGATGAATAAATTAATTAGTCCAAACCAGAGTGCTTTTCTAAAAGGTAGGCTAATTTCAGATAATATTCTAGTAGCTCATGAGTGCATGCATTACCTCAAAACCAAGAAGACAGGACTGGAATGTGAAATGGCGATTAAATTGGATATGAGTAAAGCATATGATAGAGTTGAGTGGAATTTTCTATGGTTTATAATGCAAAAAATGGGCTTTGATACTAGATGGATTTCTTGGATTAAAGAATTAGTCACTACTGTTTCTTACTCTGTACTTGTGGAGGGTCAACCATTTGGCTTCTTTAGGCCAACAAGGGGAATCCGACAAGGGAACCCCTTGTCTCCATATCTCTTTTTATTCTGCGCAGAAGGTCTTTCCTATCTGTTACACAGGGCAAAGCAAAACAAGGCTATTTAGGGTATCCAGATTCACAAACGGTGTCCGGGTGTGAACCATTTACTGTTTGCTGATGATTCTATTTTGTTTTGCAAAGCTAATGAAGAATCTTGCATAAATGTGTTAGCTTTACTCTATGCTTATGAGGAGACTAGTGGCCAGAAAGTCAATCTCAATAAGTCTGCTGTTTTCTTTAGCCAAAATACTCCTACTACTCTCAGACAACATTTGGCTAGCATTCTCAATATTGGACATGTTGGTGCACAAGACAAATATTTGGGGCTGCCATCAATAGTGCAAAAATCAAAGAAGGCAACTTTCGGTGCTATCAAAGATAAGGTCCAAAAAAGGGTACAAGGTTGGAAGAGGAACCTCTTATCAGCTGGAGGGAGGCATGTTCTTATCAAAGCAGTTTGTGAGTGTTGAGGTTCAAGTGTGAGTGTGCACTAAAGTTAGTCCCACATTGAAAGAAACAAAGAGGAGTGAGGAGTTTATAAGATGAAAGACCCATTTACTTAACACTTTAAGGTTTTGAGTTAGATGTGGTGTCTTCTCATCTTGTGTTCCCTCACTTGGTTCCTCCCTAAAGTCTCTCCCCAACGGTTTTGCTCCCCACGGTGGCCCAACAAGTGGTATCAGAGCTTTGGTTGTTTATTCTATGTTGATTAAATGGAGGAAGAAAATACACATAGGCCAAATATGGTCAAATTGGATTCCAAAAATTACTCTATTTGGGTCTTGTATGATCCTATTGAGGGAGATAAAGCCAAAGGTACTAAGTCTGACGCTGAATGAAAGAAGTTGCACCGGAAAACAGTTGCTTTGATTAGGCAATGGCTTGATCTCAGTGTGTATCCGCATGTTGACACTGAAACTAATGCCCAGAAGATGTGGGACAAGTTGAAAGAGTTATATGAGCGGAAGAATGTGCAGAACAAAGCTTTCTTAATTATGAAGCTGGTTAATATGAAGTACACTGAAGATAAATCAATGCCGGAGCACTTGAGCATTTTTCAGGAGACTGTGAATCAGTTGACGAATAATGAGATCACTTTGAGTGATGAGTTGCAAGCCTTGTTATTGCTTAGTTCTCTACCTGATAGTTGGGAAGTTCTTGTTGTGACATTGACTAACTCAGCTCCAAAAGGGAAGTTGACGTTGTCAATGGTAAAAGAGAGCATGTTGAATGAAGAAGCCAGAAGAAAAGAGCGGGGTTTGATAA
>JASCZI010060435.1:108284-125513 GCA_036250425.1 Stylosanthes scabra
TAGTTCGACTAGGTTGTGATGTTCCAGAGAAAGTCTGGAGAGGAAAAGATGTTTCTTACAGTCACTTGAGAGTGTTCGGCTGCAGAGCTTTTGTTCACATTCCAAGAGATGAGAGGTCCAAACTAGATGGGAAGTCAAGGCGGTGTATCTTCATGGGTTATGGTCACGAAGACTTTGGTTATAGGTTATGGGATCCTAAGAGTAAGAAGATCATTAGAAGCCGAGATGTGATTTTTCTTGAAGACCAAACTATTGAAGATTTTGGGAAGACAGATAAGCCAACAACAACTGTCAGACATTGTGTTGATGATGAGCCTAGTTATTCCACTAGTCCTCCTGTTGATGAGGGAGATGGACAAGTTGATAATGATGGTGATGATCCTACACCTCAATCTGAGGTGCCAGATGCAGAAGTTTTACCAGATGTAGAAGAACCACCAGTTGAGCCTCAATTGAGAAGATCTACTAGAGAGCGTAATCCCTCTCAAAGATACTATCCTCATGAGTATGTGATGAACACTGAGACAGGTGAGCCAGAGAGCTACCAGGAAGCTATGCTTGATGAGCATAAGGAATATTGGTTGAATGCCATGCAAGACGAAATGAAATCCTTGCATGAGAATCAGACTTTTGAGTTGGTGACTTTGCCGAAGGGCAAGAAAGTCTTCAAGAATAAATGGGTATTCAAGCTGAAAGTAGATGAGAATGTCTCACAGCCAAGGTACAAAGCTCGGTTGGTTATGAAAGGGTTTGAATAGAAGAAAGCTATTGACTTTGAAGAGATTTTCTCACCAGTGGTGAAGATGTCCTCTATTCGGGTTGTGCTTGGGTTAGCATCTAGCTTGAATTTAGAGGTTGAGTAGCTTGATGTGAAGACCGCATTTCTTCACGGTGACATAGACAAAGAAATTTACATGGAGCAACCAGAGGGTTTCGCAGTTAAAGGAAAGAAACAGCTTGTTTGCAAGTTGAAGAAAAGCTTATATGGGTTGAAGCAAGCTCCAAGACAGTGGTACTCGAAGTTTGATTCCTTTATGGATCATCATGGGTATAGTAAGACCTCTTCTGATCACTGTGTTTATGTCAAGAAATTCTCTGATGGTGATTTTATATTTCTCTTGCTTTATGTTGATGACATGCTGATTGTTGGTCATGACACAAAGAAGATTGAAAGTCTTAAGAAAGACTTGAGCAAATCCTTTGCTATGAAGGATTTAGGTCATGCAAAGAAGATCCTTGGCATGAGGATTACTCGTGACAGGAAGAATGGGAAACTGTGGTTATCGCAGCAGAAGTACATTGAGAAGGTTTTAGAGAGGTTTGGCATGAGTACTTCCAAACCGGTTAGTACTCCACTTGCTAGTCATTTCAAGTTGGGCTCAAAGCAATGTCCTGCAAGTGAGAAAGAAAAGGAAGAAATGAAGAAGATTCCATATGCATATGCAATTGGCAGTTTGATGTATGCTATGGTTTGCACCAGATCGGATATTGCTCATGCAGTTGGAGTTGTTAGTCGTTTTCTCTCTAATCCTGGTAAAGATCACTGGCAAGCAGTGAAGTGGATTCTCAGATACCTTAATGGTACTTCTAAAGTATGTTTATGCTTTGGGAGTGGTCAACTTGTGTTGGATGGTTACACAGATGTAGATTTGGCTGGGGATCTTGATTCAAGGAAGTCTACTTCTGGTTATATGATGACTTTTGCAGGGGGAGCTGTGTCTTGGCAATCCTGACTTTAGAAATGTGTTGCCTTGTCTACAACAGAGACTGAATACATTGCTGCTGTTGAAGCTTCTAAGGAACTCTTGTGGATGAAGAAATTTCTACGGGAGTTGGATATCAATCAAGAGAAGTTTGTGTTATTTTGTGACAGCCAGAGTGCTATTCATCTCAGCAAGAATCTGACGTTTCATTCCAGATCAAAGCACATAGAAATGATGTATCATTGGATACGTCAAGCGCTAGAGATGAAGGAGTATGCACTTGAGAAGATCAATACTGATGACAATGGTTCAGATATGATGACTAAGAGTTTACTTGCAGTGAAGTTTGATTCATACAGAAAGAAGACGGGCTTGGTGAAGCGGCCTAACCCCACTTGAATTGGTGAGGGGGAGATTTGTTGGTGGGCTCCCCAATTAAAGTTGGGCCCATACAACTTGAACCAAAACAACCAAGCCCAATACTAATAATAATAATAATATGAATGAAGAATGAATTAGGTCTCATTGCATGAGAATAGAGAATTGAGAGACAAAGGCGTGATGCTCATCAGCGCTGTCGGGAGAGAAGAAGAAAATTGAAAAAGGGCAGTTCCAATGTGCACATCTTGATTTGGTAAACTCGCTCTATTTCTTATGAGATTTCAGTATGTTATTCCTGGTGTAGTGCTGGTGATTAGGATATAACTTACTAGTGTTATTACCTTCTCTTATGTCTGATTTGAGATACCCACTTTGTGGAGAGTTTATGTTGATTCCATACGTTGTGATGATGTATTTTGTTGATTGTTGATATACCCTAGTGCTACTAGGAAAACTGATTGTGTACCCATTATTATTGATAGTGAAAGATTTTACTGGACTAGGTCCCGTGGGTTTTTTGTCCCTCTTTTGGGGGTTTTCCCACGATAAAATTGCTTGTGTCTCCTGTTATTAATTTCTGCATATTATCTGCTGCTTAGAGTATCTTTGGTGTTGCCTATTTAATTGCACAGGTTGTGGGAAAATATTTTGGTGCTTCCGTTGTGGTTCTGGTTTGAACCTGAATTTTCCCAACAGTGAGGCTATTCCTGTATATACTCTCTCTTGCTTTAAATTGCCTGATTGATTATTGCATGAGATACATCATATTTTGATGCAATTTTGGTGGGGTCAGAAAGGTTCAGAACATCGAATGGTGTGGATAAGTTGGGATACTATGCCCAGAGCTAAAAAGGATGGTGGCTTAGGATTCAAAGATCTTCGAGCTCAGAATTTGGCTCTTTTAGGTAAACAGTTTTGGCGCATTACTATATCTCCAAACTCTCTTCTTGCTCGAATACTAAAAGGAAAATATTATCGTCTTTCTAATCCTCTTACTGCTGATAAAGGTGTTCATCCTTCCTGGGGTTGGCAAAGTTTGCTAGAGGGGAGAAAAGTGGTTGAAAAAGGCTTGAGATGGAGCATTGGTTCTGGTTCAAATGTTCGAATTTGGCAAGATCCTTGGATGCACCCACCATATCCATTTCAGATCAATCATAGCAGCAATGTATTTCCTAATGTTTATTGGGTCCGAGATCTTCTTACAACGAATAGAGCTTGGAATCAAGTGTTGATAGAACAAATCTTTCCCCTGAGATAAGCTCTCGTATCCTTTCTCTCCCTTTGAATGATGATGGTAATGATAGGATTCAATGGTTATGGAATAAGAGTAAATGTTATGATGTTTCCTCTGGCTATCTTGTTGCCTATAGCTTCTCCCATGTTCCAAGAGACCAGTTTCCCCCTTTGATGCGCAATATAACTATTTGGAAGAAACTTTGGGGGTCAAAAATTCAGTCAAAGCTACAAATCTTCATATGGAGAGCTATTCACGGTAAATTACCGGTTTTGAGTGTTATCCATCGTCGATTTCCCCAAACTGCACCTTTGTGCCCAAGATGTAGACATGAGGATGAGTCTATTGCCCATTGTCTTCTTAGATGTAGCCCTGCTTCTGATGTTTGGAATTCTACACAATTTGCTGGAGTCATTAACCAAGCTAACCATGCTGATTTTGCTCCTCTTTGGATAATTGTGATTAATAGTAAACTTGGTGGAGCGTTTTCCTTAACTCGGTTTATCTCTTTGTGTTGGGAGTTGTGGAAAGCTCGAAATCAGGAAGCTTTTGAAAATAAGAGGTCTTTGGCATCGGAAATCCTTGAAGCACCATCCAGAAATCAGCAGCTTATTTGATTAGTTAGTATTCTTCCGTTAAGTCACTTTTCTTTTCCTTATGTTTGTATCTGCTAAGTTGGCATACTTTGTCGGAGAACCCCATTTTCTTTTGATGTTGTCCCTCTTTGGACTCTATGTATCTCTTTTTGTAAAAGAAATGCAATCAACCCAACTACCTTTGAAAAAAAAAATTTTCTTAAGATATCCTTAATGTTTAAAACATTCTATTTGTGTCTTCAACATTTTGAAATTGTATCAATTTTGTCCCACCGTCAACTACGGAGCACGTTCACATGGTATCATAACAAATAACTATATAAGTAAAATAATTGATGCCAGAATAATGGTAGTCTTAAACTAAATGTAACTCTTACTCTCAATTTCAAAAAAGAGGAAAAATTTTTATAGATCAAAATTGAGAATTTAAGTAATTCACATCTTGTAATACGCTTACTAAATGTGCACTCTCTTCTATGCTAGACAAAATAGAAAACTAAAAGATACTTGTGTTTTTAAATTCAGATTTTAAAGAAATGTTGTCACCAATGCAGTGTTTGGATGTTGTGTCTATGAGACTGGTCTAATACCAAGAAACAAAGACAATTTAGAGACAGACACAAAAAAGAAACCGTCTCCATAGTTGCTGCTTTAGAGGTTTCTGCAATCTGCATAATTCAACATGCTTTCCCTTCCATTGCCTCCAATCCAGCAGCACATTGAAAAAAATAAGAAACATCAAAATACACAGTTTCACTTTTCTCCAATAATAACAAATTCAAAAAAAAAAAAGAAAAACGAAGCTAGAATCATTAGACACAAAAATAATATTACACAACAATACCTAAAAACAAAAATACAAACAGCAATATCCTAACAGAACCAATTCTAACAGCAGAATCTGTCTGGATCATGATTTCGAATTTGCAATCTCCCACTGAAGGATTTTGATCAGTGATAACAGAAAGTCCAGGGAATTTGCATGCACTGTCCATTTGATCATTCACTTGAAAATAGCTGTTAAATGCATAAGATATGTTACCTTTAACATCCAAATTTCCACATGAAGTTCCATAACCAAGACTAGTGCAATCAGCATTTTGGCAAGCATAAGATACACTTGGTGCAACTTGGTCACTGTTGAGGTTCGCCGAAGGCTTCAAAACACACCACTTCTTAGCAAGATATTCGACTCCGGTAGCACCTACCAAGCCGCTCGGACTCGTCGGTCCAAGGCTGAGTTGGTACTTTGGCTTTCCGTCGTAGTAAAACAATCCCCAGTGTCGTTCGAAGTTGCCTGGCTGAATGCTTTTGTTGTCTTCGTCTATGAGGCTAAATAGGTAGGCGTCGATCGGACCTGGCCTCATTGGGGTACCCTTTCCGCCGAGATATCGAGAGGTGAAGCCTTGGTTGAAGCGTTGGGCATATTGAAGGTTTGCATTCCGGTCGCCATCCGTAGGCCACCCGATCTCTCCAACGATGATGGGCAAGTTTCCGAAACCATTCTTCTGCAATGCCCATACTAGAGTATCATGGTTAGCATCAAAGACATTGTCATAGATCTTTCCATTGTCGTTTATAGCACTCGAGAAGCCATTGAAGAAGGCATAGTCCATCGGGAAGTTGGGATCGGCGTAGAGGCTGATGAAAGGGTAGATGTTTACAGTGAATGGAGCATTGTTCTGGCTCAAGAAACTGACAATTTTTATCATGAGATCATGGATGTCGGTCCTAAAGTCACCGTCGGAGGGCTTATCCGATGAACTTTGATACACATCAGCATTTAAAGGGGTGGTGACTTTAACCCTGTTGCCCAAACCAGCCTTCACAAGAGCCGATTGGATGTTTTGGAGAGCCGGAAGTGTCGTCGACTCGAACGTTCCATTGTAAGTCGACAAGAAAGGTTCATTTCCCACGGCCACATACCTTAAAACAAATTACAAGAAATAATGTTTAAGGACATACCCATAATGCAACTTAAATGAACTGATTCATTGTAGCAAGTATGTATGCCAGAACAAATAGAAATAGAAATGAATTGCCAGAGCAGAACAACATTGTACAATACTAAGATCTTCCATAATGAAATCTCAAATCATTTCCATTCCATGATTCCACTCTTTCAAAAAGCGACAGAGATATTCAGCTCTCAAGTTATCACTATTTCATTCACAAAATCTTGAAAATAAAAAACAGACCGAAAACAAGGTGGCCTTTACTTCAATATAACTCTCCATGAGATCTAATTACACTCGACTTCCAAGAGAATTTCGATAAACATTCGACCTTTCAATTTAAAAAACCAAACTGAACAAATAATCATTTCTCTTTACCAGTCCAAAATCAAAATGATATGGAATTGAAATTTTTGATAGCGCATGACATACTTTATAACTATAAGTCCTTATTTCATCAACTGGTGACAACTTAATAGTACAATGTCACAAAAATTTTGGCAATTTAGCATCAACAATTGAAGGAAAGCAAGTAGAAGAAAATAAGTGAAAGTGAATTAATCAAAAAAGTTTAGAATTCAAATTGGACTAAGCGAAAACAAGGGTAGTTTTTTGAAGAAATAATCTCTATGAAGATGACATGCATAGTTATAATCATCTTGTCTTGGACCATGGAATTCAACTCAAAGATGCTAAAAGCAGTAAATTGACCATATTTGGGAAATGAGTTGATTTTGAAATTGTTTTAATTTTAATAATGCAAATAAAGCGGGCTTTCCATATGAGGTTATATTTGACTTCTAAGATTCAAATCAATTCAACTTGAATAGATGGAATTTCTAAATCAAACCAAATTCAAATGGACTTAAAATTAAACACCCTTTTCAATGATTCCAAGAACATCACAATCAATTCCACAAAAATTACAACCTAGAAAGAAAGACACAAATTTTCAGTCATCCAAAGTCTTTTCTAGTAGCATAGTTACTTCCATCACTCCTCAAAAGAAAACTAATACTCAATACATGCATTAATAAATAATAATTCCACATTCAAAGCTATGACACTTAAAAAAGACTCAAATTGATGGAAGTAAGTGGCAACCACAAAAGGGGATCACTCAACAAACATCAAAGACCAAAAGGTTGAACTGGAAATCAATGAGTCAACAAACTAACAAAGGACCAAAAAGGGAAAGTTTAAAAAAAAAAAAAACAAATAATTTTTATTTATTTATTTGTTTATTTTACCTGATGTCTACTCCACCAGATGAGACATGAGCTGAGATATTCTTTGAGACCCATTTTTCAGCAGCTTGAACACTGGTAGCAAGTGTGTAAAGCATGTCATTAGGGATACCAACCATGACTTGGATCTGAGTCTTCTTAAGAGCCTCTAAGATATTTGGGTCAGCATCAAAAAGCTTCACTTTCTGAATACCATTATCTTTTAGCATTTTCACCACTGTTGATGCTGGCAAAGGGTGTGTTGATTGTGTTCCCCAGTTAACACCAATTCCACTCACCACTGAACACACCAAAAGTTCAATGAACAAGAACAACAACACCATAACAAGAAGCCTCTTCAGTCTTCCACACCCCATTATTACAAGACACCCCAGATGAAAATCTTGCTTCTTTATTTATAAGGGTATGTCAAATTTGAAGCTTCAAACTCAAAGGTGCTTTTTTTAATTCTTGGGGTTTCACAAGTTTGTTGCTTTATTCTGCAACCAACTATGAAACTAAGTGAAACAGAACTTGGAGAACTGTCAAAGCATGAAACTCAAGAGAGAGGAGGAGAGTAATAACAAGATGAGTTAGTGATACAATGATTAAGAGAAAAAAAAAGAACACCCTAACTGAAAATGATTAAGAAAGCAACAAAGTTGAAGGTTCTTGAAAGGCCCAAAAAAGGGCTAAGAAAAAATGGGAAAAAAAAAAAAGAGAAGCTAAGAAGGGATCTGTTTGGATAGCAGAAGTGCAGAACCTTTGTTCAGTTCAAGTGCTTTAAGCTGAGCTGCTTCCGCAACACAACAGAGAGACACAGACAGAGAATGAGGTTGTGTTTTTGAGAGAGAGAGAGAGAGAGATAAAGATGGAGAGAGAAAATAATGAGCCTTATTAATGCATTATTGAATTATGACACACAACAAGACCCAGAAACAAAGAATTATGACACTACTAACCTTAATTATTTATGTATAATATTGGGAAATATATAACATTAAAAAATTATAATTATTCTTAAAATATATAGAAAGAGTAAAGGATGTTATGTTTTTATATAAGGTAAGATTTTTAGCTTTTAGTTTTTTTAGTTCAATTTTTTTTTAATACAATATGTATATAAAAAATAGGCACTATGCGTATAAAATATATATTAAAATATAAAATTTATATTAAAATAAATTAAATAATATATAAAATTATATATAAATACATATTAGTTAATTTAATAATTAATTTTTTTTAGACATCACATTTTTAAATAATAACAAGTAGAAGAGAAAATTACAAAACATGAATAGATGTTAAAACAATTGTTTATTTAGTATGTGTTTTTATTTTAAATATTTTTATTTTTAAAATTTGCCCCAAAAAAAAAAAGACCTCTAAATATCTAGAGTTTTTTCAATGTTAAATAATCGTCTCCAATGGTGAGGGAATCTTTTTGTTGTTTGGGAGAATTAAGAAGGCAAGTAATCACATCACAGCGTAGTAGTGGAACCAACCCTTTTCCAAAAAAGAAATACATAGAAAATCTCACATGCTTGCAAATTGCAATAAATGAGTTTATTTTACTCTTTTATAGTTTTATTTATATTTATTTATTTTCTTTTTTTTTTTTGGTCATAACTGCTGAAGCTGATAAGTACACTGTGTTGTTGAGGTGTGGCCGTCCCCAGAGAAAAACTAAACTTTACTTCAATTCTTATACTTCAGTTGCTAATTCCCATTCTCCAATCTCCACCACTCCATCTTGGGCAGCCAGGAGGGTTTCACCTATTTAGATTAGGTCAATTTAGTCTCTGGATTAACCCGATTAATCTCGATTTATAAATGGATTAAAATTTTGAGTTTAATTTTGATGCATTGATGGTATAAAGAATTTTACACAGTCATCTAATCAGATTCATACATTTATTTGACTTTAGAAGTAATGGGTTTAAAAATTAATTGCTTTTGATGATATGGTATTGGATGTATGTGTAAAACTTTTTTACACTGAACTTTTTTACAATGACGGTGCATAAAAATTAAATTCTAAAATATTTTAGATCAACTCATTTATTGTTAGCCTGACGAATTAAACAGGCTGATCCGTTTAATTATTTATTTATTCATTTTAAAAAATAACAAAAATTCATTTTTAACTAAAAAAATGGGAAAAGAAATACTATTTTTAGTAAAAACCTTTTTTAAAAAATAAAATTTTATAGGGAGTAAATTGGATTTTTGAATTGAATAAGAAAAAATATAGAAAAAATGTTATTTTTTTTGAAAAATCATAAAAAAAATAAAAAACGAGCTAGCTCGTTTAATCCGAATTGTAAACAGGTTATCGAGCTCAGCCTTTTTATCCTGAATTTTAAATGGTCCGACTTTAAAGATAAAAGTTTGCCCATTTAAATGAATTAATCCGATAGGTTTGATTTATTTTAACGACCATAACTTCACCCTCCTTAGTCTGATCATCATGCTGAATATCAATGAAAAATTTAAACTTTATTTGAATGTGTAACTCTATTAATTTAATGGCGCATTTGATTATCAAATAGTTGATGACAACTCCAATTTGATATTCAGAAAAATAGGTCAATTATTGGTATAGAGGATAGAATGATATAGAGATGAAGAAATTCGCAGGGATTAAACATTTGAGCAAATAAATATTTCTTTTCTATTTCTTGAAAATCTTGAAAAGAGACAAAGTGAATAAATATTTGTTTCTATTTCTTTTTGTGTATAAAGGCACATCTATAGCGTATGAAAATCCTGATAAATATTAAAGTTAATAATTATATTTTCACACTAAAATTAATCACCAAATTAATTATCAGTGTATAATATGCATTGAAATATAAAGTATATATGTAATTTGACTCATTTTTAGTATATATTTAGTATTTCAATGCGTATTATACACTAATGACTGATTTGGTGGCTAATTTTGTTATACATCTAGCATAATCCTATTAAAATATATACCTATTTTAGTCCCTAAAGAAATTTAGAAACAAACACATTAATTTTTAACTAAAAATAATTATCTTCTACTCTCTAACTTCTATTTTTAAATTATATTAGTCTCCAACGTATTATTTTATAAGATAGATTAATTCTTAAAGTATATGAGTCAAATTATGATTTGGAGACTAATTTGACTTATAAACAAAAGATTGAGGACTAAAGTATAATTAATTTTAATTAGGAACTAATATGTTTAATTTAGAATTTTTCAGAGAGCGAAATGGATATATACTTATATTATGAAACGAGATTTCCTTTCTTTATGTTAATTAACAGTTTAATATGGTTTTGTATGTGATACTAAGTTTATAAAGTACTTATAGAATAGAATAGAGTAGACAAAAGGAAGAAGGGTATGTCATATGTGAAGACATAGATGGGATTGCTTCATGCAATTTTAATTCATATCATATTATGAATTATTAATAACAACTTAGCAAGACATGCTATGCGTGTAGAATAATCTTAGCGTTGAAGTTATTTATATGTTTTCCACCTCATTCCAACCGTTCCTTGTCCTTCTTATCCAAACCTAAAGTTTCTTGCTACAGTCATGTTTAGACTAACATACTTTTGAATTTTTTTCCGCAGCATGATTGGGTATTTATTGTTAAACATTATAGCTATTTTTTTTTTTCACTTTGAAAATACTTTTGTTAAATGTTAAGAATCGATTACCTTTGTTGAATCTTTTAAGGGGATAAAAACTTCCATTTAGCTTTTGAACCAGGAAGGTAGGTGTAACAAATTTTGATAATCAAGTCCCTCAAAATCTTAAAGTTACAAGGATTGTAATAAGATAACGAACCTAAAAATGGGTGTTCGTTAATTCAAAACTTACACAAAAAAAAAAAGAAAGTCCTTTGTTGGAGATTACACTTCAAATAGAGTTTTATAAAGTTTCAGATCCTCTGTTATAATAGCTAGTTTTTATAGTAATAATTTTCCTAAAACAACTACTCTCATATGAAGATGAGTACGAAAATTATATTTTTATAAATAAGACATATTTTAAAAAAAATAACAACACTTTATAAAAAATAACTTTAAAAAAAATAACGCTTTTATAATATATTAAAATCTAATAATTCAATTTACCATCTAATGGTTAAAATGAAAACTTTTTATATAAAGATAATTTTAAAATCTTCATTAAAATATATACTTTCTCCTAAAAGCTTATAATTCATTATTACGTTGATACTTTCATTAAGAATAAACTAACTAAAAAGGATTACAGACCAAGGATTAAAGTGATAAAGTGTCTTAAATGAAGAGTTCTGACAAACACAAGATTAAATGGAGTGTCACAAAATAAACCTATTAAGACATCAGCTTTTAAAGGAGATGTTATGTTATAAATTATGCATCAAGAGACTAATGCTAAAAAAAAAGTCTTATAAAATTTTAAGCTTTCCTATTAAGACAACTAACTTTTAGGGTGATGATTTTCTTAAAATCTTCTAACTCATTACAGTATTTCACAATATTTAGTCTATCCCAAATATAGATTTGATTAATTACAAAATTGAGTTTAGAATTTTTTTTAATCTAAAATGCATATTAAGTTATTGAGATTAGGTTAAAAATTAATGATTTTTACTCAATAACACTTTTGAAATTATATATTTTTAGACATGTTTATGAATAAACTATTATTTCTAACTCAAAAATTTTGACAAAATCTATCATTAAACACTGAGAATAACTTAATGCTTATGAAAAATTGGATTTTTTTTCTTTTTTATAAAACTAACCAAACATTAAGAGGGTGTTATCCTCCATTAACTTCAAACATTTAACGTTGATTCAACTCTATTTCATCTCCTTTCTAATTAGGTTTGGCAATGGATAGGGTAATGTAGAATTTAGTCCCGACTCTAATCCTACCCGCAGGTTGATAATTCATTTATAAGTCAACCCTATCATATTCGTGGGTTGAAACCTCTCAACCCTAACCTTATCTGCATTCAACTTACGGGTATCCAACCCTACTCGCGGATTATGACCGGTGAAACCGCGACGTGAGAGAAAGCGATAGTGAGAGGAGGTCCGACAGCGTGATGCGAAGGTGAGGGGAGGGGGAGGGCTACGACGGTAAGATTTCGACTACTGCTTCAATGCTTAAGACTTAGAAGAGAACGAGAGAGTATGATGTTCTTGATATTCTGTGAGTGTTTGAGAGTCAGAGAGATTAGGATTGTTACAACAGAAAGTGTGGAATGAGAGGTTTAATTTAGAAATTGTAAAATTTCATATTTTTACATGTAAATAAATGAAAGGCTTTTACATATTCAATGTTTAAAACATTCCAAATTGAAGTCATAGTTGATCAGTGGTTAGAGACTTTTTGTATACCTAAGAGGTCATGTGTTCTATCCCCACCACTAAATTTTTTTAAAAAAATTATGTATTATATATGGGGTGTGGGTTGGGCAGATAAGGTTGAGCATACACCCTAATCCTACTCTACCCTCAAGCAAACTAGCTCCACTTTCAACTTGCTCCGCTGTGGGTAGGGTTGAAAATCCGATCCGAACGGGTGGAGTAGGGTTAGATACTCGTGAATAGGATTAGTGTTGCCACCCCTATTCCTAATCCATCATAACCATTATTCCCAACCCTTTTTTAAATTATTTTAAATATTCTACAGCTGTAGAATATAATAAGAACCCAAAACTAAGAAGAATAAAATTACAAACAAAACCCACTAAAAAAGTGAAGGTGTTTCAAGTTTCATGCTCTTTTGGTACTTCAAAAATGTGAAAAACGAACAAGATTATTCACGCCCATGTTCATAAAAAATGAAAGGGACTCAGATGTTTTTCTATTTCTATCGGTTAAGATTTTTAATAATCGAAAGTTAAGACCATAATTTAATATATAGGATACTTATGTTCGTTTTCTCAATATAAAACTGTATGTTTCTATACTATTTGTAAGTGCATGCCATTTGGTGTTTATTGAAGAAATTTTTGTTTGCTGTAAAAAAATAAAAAGTAAAAAAGAACAAGATTATTCACGGTTTGGGTTTCCTTTATTTGTTGTTGAACTATCGTCGTAAATTTTGTTCTCTAGTGATTTAGATTCGTTAAAATTAAATGAGAAACAAGTAAACAACAGTACAGTACTCCCTAAAGGAAGCCCAACCAATTAGCCAAAAATGACAAAGGTGTGTTTCTACCAACACTAGGATTCACATATCTTATTAGATCACATTGTTAGATTTCCCACGGTACCATATATTGATATATTTCCATTTAAATTTGATTTGGCTAGCCGTGGGTTTACTAATCTATTTAAAAAAGTATTAGATATTTGAATCTCGTATTGTGTATGCTTCAATTCATTCCGCAGCAATAAATCTTTATATATATATAGCTCATATCAATGATAAATTAGTCTTTAGTTTATTGAATTAGAAAATATTATGAAGAAAAAAAAACTTTTAAAAGAGAAATAATTAAAAGTAATTTTTCGGATAGATGAAAATGTCTTTATATAAAAATGATACGACCCTTGCAATGAAAATGTCTTTGAGTCATGGATGAGTGTAGATTTACATAAGGGAAAAAAAGGGGTTCTTAGATGATTTCTTTCTTTGCAGCAACATGGTGGTTATGGAAATTAAGGAATGAAGCAATATTTTGGGGAGAGGTCTCAAACTAGCTAGGGAAGGTTGAAACAGGCGGCGGCTGCTCGACTAATAACTACATTGTGGCATAGTGTATGGGTTGAGAGGAAAAAATCTGATGATAATAAAGGGCTCAAGTATTAAAGCCACAGGTGTTAGAAGGCACTAACCATGCTTGCCAGGATTTCTTTTAATTTTAGATTGTTTTTGCTTCTTCATTCATTCTCTTTTGGTTCTTACTCTTAGAGCATTGCTGATGTTGTTATAGTTCGGAGAGCATTTTTTTCTTGATGCTTCTTTTCATGAACTTGTGTGACTGGACGGATTTGTTTCTTTACTTAACTATAAAAAAGGGTAAAGTCAAAATAAATAAATTTAAGTTTTATTAGACAAAATATATTTTTTATTATAAATAAAATAATTTATCTTGGAAATTTTTAGCTAGTTATTTAAATAAAATAATTTATCTTGGAATTTATATATAAATATAAAAACAAAAAAAAATATTAATAATGAATCTTGAAGTAAAGATTTGTTGTAGACTTGTAGTAAACTAGTAATAATATGAAAGAATGAATTTCTCGTTTATCTGAAATTAGATTTCTAAACAAAGGTTAAGGCATACCTGAATTCAATTCCACGTTCCTCGCTATGAGCCTATGCCCACACATTCATTTCCGCATGTTCCTCATGCAAAAACAAACCAAGTTTTAGAAGAAAAAAAAAAAAAGTTTCGTTTCCGTTTAGCAACGCCTTCAACTCGTCGTCAAGGTTTCTTATTTTCCGTTCTCTTTTGCAGCACGCTATGGCTACTACGGTGAAACAAATGGGTTCGATTGTGTTTACCTTCGGAATGGTGTCTTTTATTTTAGGTATTTTTGCGGAAAACAAGAACAAGGTAATCTACTATTTTATAATAATTAGGGTATATTGGTGTCTTTGAAACCCCCTTCTCATCAAAATAATAATAATAATATAATTATTATTATGGTAAAATATATTTTTTCTCATAAAATTTGCTAAAAATTTAAAAAGTATCCCTCTAAATTTTATTTTATTTTAATTCAATAATCTTGTATTATTTGAAAAATTAATTGTGAAAGTACATTTGATGCAAATCGAAAACTTTAAGGATAAAATTGAAACAAAATAAAATTTAAAAGTATTTTTGAAATGTTTAGTGAACTTTAGAAATAAAATATATATTTTACCATAATAATAATATATGATATAGTATGTCATCAATTTTTTTTAAGGGCAAGTTACTGGAATACACTATATGAAAACCTATATTACCAGATTACACTGAAACCAGATAAATGATCATATTGCTCCGTTCCACATTTGTATGGAATCCGTGGCACCCTGAAGGGAATTCACCAATCCGTGGCAGGGTGCCACGGATTCTGCTATTGTAGCCTGAAATTGCACTAGATCCTTGGTACCCTGCCACGTATTCAGTTTGATGTTTTGAATGGGCAGAATCCGTGGCACCCTGCAATGGATTCAAGTTGGCGGATCCCAGCACTATAAATAGGAGGCTTAGGGAGGGTTCATTTGGTTTAGTTGTGTGAGTGATGGCTGAGGAAGATAGTTTTCTTGCTCTGGTTCACCATGATGGTGAGATTAAACGTAGTTCACGAGAGGGAGTTAGGTTCACAAGTAAAAATCCAACCAATGTGTTCATCACGCCGAGAACGCGTTTGTCGGATCTTCAGTGTAGCATCCAACGGAAGATTTGTTCTAACGGCAGGAAGCATATTGGAATGATATACTATCGCATTCCCATTTCTGTTGTGGCTCAGGGGGTAATGTATGGCAGTTTTGTCATCCAAGCTGATGAGGATCTGCAGGTTTTGTTTCACTGCAGGAGCCAGTTCCCTGAGGTGCGAACCACAGAGCTGTTTGTGGAAATGCTTGCTCCACTTGCGAGTTCAGGTGGTTCTGCACTGGGTCAACATTCTACCAATGTTGTCGGGCCATCCCGCCGTGCTATCCAGGCCGAACCAGAGGCGCAGCTCGTCGCATCCCCGACGTTCGGAATATATAATGAGACAGAAGCAGGTGACCTTGTGGCTGATTTAGGGGATACCGGTATAGGGGCGCCGCAGGCTTTGTGCGCTCCGCCTGTTCAGAGAGTGCCAGATCCTGGTGTGGTGGAGGCATTGCGGGCTGATGACTCTGATGACGAACCACCATTCATAGAGGGTGACAGTGACGACGACAGCGGCCCCGTTCCGAATCAATCGGGTGGTGCATCTAGTTCAGGGACGCACCAATATCCTCCTCACTTGTCGACCCTGAACTTGGATGTACTATCGGGTCCTGGGCGAGCCAAGCAGCGGCACTCAGGGCTCTCAAGGGTCCAACAACCAAGCTGAATTTCAGATTGGACAGACATTCGTGGACAAGGAAGTTGCGGTCCTTGTCATGAAGAACTACAGCATCCGTCGTGGGGTCGAGTATAGGGTGATGGAGTCAGATCATGCCAAGTACCTCGAACGGTGCAAGCAATTTGGGCAGGGGTGTAACTGGCTCATTCGATTGACACTCCGAAAGCGGAAAGGTGTGTGGGAAGTGCGGATGTACAACGGACCGCACACTTGTTTGGCCAGCCAGATTTCCAGCGATCACAGGCAGCTGGATTACCATGTCATATGTGATTTCATATTGCCATTGATTAGGGCAGATGCTGCTGTGTCCATCAAGGTGCTCCGAACCGCCACCGAGTCCAGTTACGGCTTTCTTCCAAGTTACAGGAATACTTGGAATGCGAAACAGAAATCAATCGCACAGATATATGGGGATTGGGATGAGTCATATGCAGAGATACCTCTATGGATTCTTGGGATCCAGCTCACCATGCCGGGCAGTGTGGCAATTTTGAAGACTTGTCCTGTAAGGGAGGGGGATGACAACGAAGAGTACTTTCACCGTCTATTCTGGACATTCCCTCCGTGTGTGGAAGCGTTCAAGCATTGCAAGCCTCTGATCAGTATTGACGGCACTCATTTGTATGTGAAGTATGGGGGCCATCTCTTGTTGGCAATTGCTCAGGACGGGAACTCGAACATACTCCCCCTTGCGTTTGCTCTGGTTGAGGGAGAGAACACTGAGTCGTGGAAGTTTTTTCTGACTCATCTCCGGGCACATGTGACACTGCAGCCGGGTATACTGGTTTTGAGCGACAGGCACACCGGGATCAAGGCTGCTTTCGAAGATCCTGCTTGTGGGTGGCTACCTCCTACAGCCTACCGTGCTTTCTGTGCACGGCATGTAGCTGCGAACTTTGCTTTGAAGTTCAAGTCGGTCTCGGCCAAGCAGCTCCTTATGAATGCTGCCTATGCGAAGAGCGAAGTTGATTTCAATTACTGGCATGGCTTGTTGGTGGCTGAGGACAGGAGGATGGGTGTGTGGACCAGTAAGATGGAGAAGGAGCATTGGACTCAGTACATGGATGGTGGTCGGAGGTT
>JASCZI010060435.1:132955-143564 GCA_036250425.1 Stylosanthes scabra
ATAAACAAGTTACTTCACATGCAAGCAATCATTAATTCACAAAGAATCCTAATTAACCAAGCCCTAATCTCTTAGTGATTTAGTTTCTCTAATCCTAATTAATTATTAATCTCTTAATTAATCAAATAGGAGAAGAGGTGAAGAACAAATCCGATTCAATTATGTAAATCACAAAAGGAATTAATTAATTATCTCTAATCTAATTAACCCTAATTCAATCCACATAAATAATTGCATAATTAATCAATTTATCATCTCTAATTTACTGATTAATTATGAAGAACAATTCCTAATCACAATCAATTATTGGTTTTCTCAAACACAACAATTAAAAGCTAGAACAATGATTACCTCTCGGTTAGAACATGTTCTTGAGGTTGAAGAATGAGGAATTGAACTTTAATTTGAGATGCTTGCAGTAAAGAAAACTTGAAATTGCATTAGATCTCTGTGCTTGGAATGGACAGAGCTCCCATTCCTGAGCTTGATGGAGGATTAGTTACTCATGATGATGAAAAAACCAAACGTGACAGTGAAGAAAGATTGGGAATTCATAGTGAAAACGTGATGAACAGAGAAGAAGAAATAGAGAGAAACTTGAAATTAAAGCTACTGTGAAAAGAGGCAGAATTTGTGCTGCTGAATGAGTGAGTCTCTGCCTAAACCTAATTATAACTATATATACTAATCACTAAACCTAATTTACATTCACTGATCAAAATAGACTTGCAGAGTTGGGCCTTGGTGTGGTGCATAAGAGAGGAGTCACGCTGGATCCATGCTGTGGCATGGTCCAGGCGTGACTTGGGCCTTCTACCACGCTGGGTTCACGCTGAGGCATGGTCCAGGCGCGGCCTTGAGGTGATCATCACGCTGGGCTCACGCCCTAGCGTGGCCTTGGCGCGGTCATGGGCTGTCTGTGGCGCCTGGAGCACGCTGCAACTTGATCCTGGCGTGCTATGGGCTTCCTGCCACACCTAGGTGTGGTGAGTGGTGAAAGCCCACGCCTGGCCGTGGCCAAAACGCGGTCATGGCGTGGATTGGGCTTGGATCATGCCTGATTCACGCTTGGACTTGGTTTGGGATGAGCTTGGTTCTTGGGTATCGATACCATGAGGCTGGGTATCGATACCCAGTGTCAAAAACTCCATAATTCTTCACTTTCTCTTCATCTTTAAATTATGCTTTGCTCCTAATTCCTTTTCTTTGTCAATTCTTGTAAAATATAACAAAACACTCAAGATAGTAAATGATTATAATTTGAATATATTTACTTGAGTATTAAGCTAAATTACTGTTAAAAGCACATGAAATTAGGGCCTAAAACCATTAATGATGCACACGCATCAGAACACCAAACTTAAAGCTTTGCTTGTCCTCAAGCAAACCAAAATCATGTCTTACTCTCAATTATTTCTAGAGTGGGTACTTAAGTCAAGCATCAAGCAATGTGTAACCTTATTCTTCCTTTGATTCTAATGATGCTTTGTAACTAACAGAACTTGCCATTATCGGGATTAGAAGAACTTTGAACATACTTGTGGATTTTTCTCTTTCTTGCACTTTACTTTAAGCTCATTCCCTTCTTTAGATGAGATTTTTCTGACTCTAACTCTCCTGTCTTAGGGCAGCTATTTAGAATGAACTTTTGATCGTCAATCCTGACCCAGTTGGCTCAAGTTGACAGGTGATGAAGCACCCCTCAGATCTAATAACCCTAGCTTAACCCTAACACATTCGAACACGAGCATATAACCATGGGTTTCCTATTGATTTATTAGATGTATTTTTCCACCCTTTTATGGTCATTGATGCTACAGAGCCTTATAATTTATTTCAATTTACTGTCTTTGATAATTTTTTAATCCACTTTTCTTTTATTGATTCTAATCCCTTACTGACTTCATTACTCCTAGTTACAAAGCACTTTCAAACCTCAGGTTTCCTAAAATCACATAAAGTATCACCTCTTTCTTTGGTACTCCACTAAAAGAAACCAAATCCTTTAATTGATAAGATTGTTTTTCAAAGTCTAAGACAAAAGCTCAAGAGGGTGTTGATCATGCATATGTATCTCAATTAAATCCATAATAATACTAGAACAAAGATGAAACAGAGATATAAACATTAAGCTTAGAGGTTGTAAAAAGAGAGATACAACCTTTGATGTCTCTGTTTTCCGAGTTCCTTTGAAGAAGAAGAAGTGAATGAAGTGAACGCTCCACACCAAACTTAAGAGTTTGCTTGTCCCTAAGCAAACAGAGAAGAGAAAACAGAGAGAAGATGTGAGAGGGTTAGGGTAAAAATGTAATGAATGAATGATGCAAAGAGGACACCAAACTTGGTGTGTGAACACCAAACTTAGAATGAAAACAGGTGATGGACAGAATGCAAAAATGCATGAAACTGAATGCATGAAATATTAGTTAAGTGAATAAGAGTGAAGTATCAATAAGTGAATGAAGACAGTAATGAATTATGATGCAACAGAATGATGATGCAACTTAGATGTGTGAATTATGATGAGGAATGTATGATGCAAAAATGGTAATGCAAGTAGGAGATGCATGAGGGGATGTGCAGGGGATGGAGAAATCAAGCTATGACTTGAGGGTGGTATGGATGTGGGTGAGGTGGGGGATGTGTGGGGAAGGGAGAGGGGAAGGGCACGTTAACGCGGGCTTGGTTGTGGATGGGAGTGAGAGATTGGTGAAGGTGAAGGGAGAGGTCATGCTACAGCGTGGGAGTGGCGAGGTTGGAAGGGCTGAAGGAGAGGGAACCACGCTTAATGCGTGGTTGGGGCATGAAATTGCTAAGCAATTATCACAAAGGCCTGCTAATACTTTTTCAAGTGATACTATGGTGAATCCTAGAGAAGAATGCAAGGTTGTCAGTGTGATGATAGTGGAAGAAACCCTAGTTAAGGAAGAGAAGATTGAGGCTGAACCTAAAGCATCATTCATAGCTCCTTCTCCTCCTCCTATATTGGCCGAAGATGCTTCCCCCCTTTCCTCCTCCAAAGCTGAAATCTGAAGGGAAGCCTAAGCCTCTCTCTAAGTTCTTGGAAGTGTTTGCTTGTCTTGGAGTTAATATGCCATTACTGAAGCACTTGAAAGAGACACCTGCTTATGTGCATTCTATGAAAGAGCTTCTATTAAAGAAGAGAACCTTGAAGAAATGTGATACGACTGTCATGAGCATGGAGAGGAGTGAGTTCATTCTGAGAAAGTTGCCCAACAAGAAGAAAGATCCAGGCAGTTTCCAGATTCCTTGCACTATAGGGGACACTACATTTGAGAGAGTGCTATGCGATCATGGCTCCAGTATTAATCTAATGCAACTCTCTCTTATGAAGAAGCTTGGGATTAAGACAGTAAAGCCCACTAGAATTACACTGCAAATGGCTGACAAATTTGTGAGACATGCTCACAGAGTAGTGGAGAATGTTCTGGTTCAAGTTGGCAAGTTCTTCTTCCCTGTTGATTTTGTGATTCTAGATATGGAAGAAGACCCAAGGAACCCTCTGATTTTGGATCGACCCTTCCTTGCCACTTCTAGAGCCTTAATAGATGTGGAGAATGGTGAACTGATACTCCGAGTCCATGATGAGAGCTTGGTTATTCAAATTTACAAGCCAATGCATCAATCACCATCTGATGCCAAGAGTTGCATGAAGGTGGAAGAGGTCAATCTAGTGAGGAAAGCACCTCCTGATAAGAGTTTAAAGAAAAAGAAATCCAAGGAAGAAAAGGGCAAATCAATAGCTTCTGAATACACCCCCACAACCTCTCACATTCCATATCTTTCTATGTTAGTGGGGAGTGACAACATTGCCTCTTTCAAGGATGTGAGCAACCACTTCTTTGATCCCCCATAAGCATTATGCTCAGTGTCAAGCTAAGTGACGATAAACAAGCGCTTGGTGGGAAGCAACCCACCCAATATATCCTTTTCAGTAATAGATGATTTTTGTTTCTATTTAGTGTGTGTCTAGTTAGGAATTATAATTATTGATTGACTCTTATGCAGGTTGGAGATATTAAAATCAATAGAGAAATTCTATTCTATTGATTTTTAGTGATTTGAACTCTGCAAGTTGATAGCATTGATAATTAATAGAGGAATTCTAGTTTATTAATGAATTTGTAGATGCAGGGATTTAACTTGAATTTTTTGAGGAGCTTATTAGTGGAGAAAATATGTTCTGCTAATATATTTGACTATAGGGCTTGATTTGAGACTTTAATTTGATGATTGTTCTGATGTTTATAGAGATTGCAGCGAAATTTTGTTCTGCCTTTTACAGAGATAACATTGTGACAGAGACCAACCCCAAGCCCCTGCACCTTCACGTTTGGTCTAGGCCCCTCAAGGCTGCCAACCATCCACCACCACGTGTGGGTGCCACACCCAAAACGTGAAGTCAAGCCATTCATCTCCCTCACATCACGTAACCCCCTCCACCATTAGTCACTAAACGTGACACACTTTAACCCATGCACCCACACACAAAAACCTTACCCATCACCCCATGTCACGTTTACACTCCCCATACATCACACCTCATCCAACGTTGCATCTCATCCATGTTTTGGTTACATGTACATTATCCACCTCATGCATTATTACATATATATTACTGCATCGTCAATCGTGCATATCATCTTTATCCATTACATCTTCATGATCTTATTGCCTCTTTTTTTACATTTCTCTGATGCATTCATATTTGCATTTTCATCCATATTATCATACATCTCATTCATAAATAATTTTATCTCTCTGCATGCATTTAATGACATATTCATTTCTACATTCTGTCCACCATGTTTTCACTATAAGTTTGGTGTTGTCACATCAAGTTTGGTGTCCCCCTATATCATACATTTATGGCATTTTTACTCTAACCTTGTCACATTTTCTCTATGTTTTCTCTTCTCTGTTTGCTTAGGGATAAGCAAACTCTTAAGTTTGGTGTGGAGCGTTCATTTCATTCACTTTTTCTTCTTCAAGGGAACTCAAAAAACATGGGCATCAAAGGTTGTATCTCTCTTTTTACAACCTCTAAGCTTAATGATTATATCTCTGTTTCATCTTTGTTCTAGTATTATTATGGATTTAATTGAGATACATATGCATGATCAACACCTTCTTAAGCTTTTGTCATAGCCTCTGAGTGTTTTTGAATAAAAGTTTCCTTTAGTGGAGTACAAAGAATAGTAAAGAGGTGATGCTTTGTGCGATTTTAGGAAACCCGAGGCTTGAAAGTGCTTTGTAACTAGGAGTAATGAAATAAGTAAGGGATTAGAAACAATAAAAAGAAAAGTGGATTAATAGGCTATCAAAGACAGTAAAATAAAATAAATACTAAGGCTCTGTAGCATCAATGACCACAAATGGGTGGAAAAATATATATAATAAATCAATAAGAAGTCCATGGTTATATGCTCATGTTCGAATGTGTTAGGGTTAAGTTAGGGTTATTAGATCCGAGGGGTGCTTCATCACCTGTCAACTTGAGCTGAAGAGGTTCGGGATTGACGATCGAAAGCTCATTCTAAATAGCCGCCCCTAAAACAAGAGAGTTAGAGTCAGGAAAATCACATCCAAAAGAGGGAATGTGCTTAATGAAAGAAAAGAGCAAGAAAAAGAAAATCCACAAGTGTGTTCAACGTTCTCTAATCCCGATAATGACTAGTTCTGTTTGTTACAAAAGCATTATTAGAGTCAAAGGAAGAACGAGGTCACACATTGCTTGATCCTTCACATAAATACCCACTTTTAGAAACAACTAAGATTAAGACATGATTTTGGTTTGCTTGAGGACAAGCAAAGCTTTAAGTTTGGTGTTGTGATGCGTGTGCATCATTGATGGTTTTAGGCCCTAATTTTATGTGTTTTTAGTAGATATTTAACTTAATACTCAAGTAATTTAGTTCAATTATTCATCAATTATTATTTTGAGTATTTTTGTTAATTGATTACAGAGAAGCCATGAAGAAAAGAAGAAGTCAATGAGCGAAGGAAGAAATCAGAGCTCACCTTGGAGGAGAATATATGTCATGATTGGCCAAGCCTCAAGCTTGGGCCAAACGTGACCTCACCAAAAGATTTGCCAAGACAAGCAAGCCCAAGTTGCTCACAAAACTCACCTCAAGTCACGTTTTGGGTGGCTAGGCCCAAACGTGCTTCACTCAAATCCAAGGTCCAAGTCTCCAAGCTTTTGTGTTCGATCAGTAATATAGTTTCAATTAGGTTTTTAGTAATTAATATAAATAGGTTAGTTTTAGATTTAGTTGGACACTTTTTTACATTCCACAAAAATTAGGATTTCAATTTCTCTCTTCTTTGTCAGTACGTTTCAATTTAGAATTAGGATTTCAATGAATTTCTCTCTTCTCTATTTCATTGGTTTCATCAGTACCATGCGTAGCTAATTTCTCAAAGCTCAAGGGATGAGGGCTCTGTTCATCCCAAGCATGGATTCATAATTCAATTTCAAGTTTACTCAAATACAAGCTTCATCAATTCAAAGTAACTTCTCTGTTATTCAATTTGGGGATTGATCAAACCGAGAGGTGATTCAATTTCTTGCCTTCAATTTAGTAATTTTGAGAGAGATCTAAATTGTTTGTGTATGAGATTTATGCTTCATAATTATTCAAGTAAATTAGAGATAATTAATTGGATAATTGTGCATGTTTGTGTGAATTCAATTAGAGTTAATTAGATTAGAGATAATTATTAATTAATTCTTCTTGTGATTTACATAATTGAATTAGATTTGTTCTTCACCTCTTTTTTCTATTTGATTAATTAAGAGATTAATAATTGATTAGGGTTTAGTTTATTAGGATTCTTTGTAAATTGATGATTGCTTGCATATAAAGTAACTTGTTTATTTGAATTAGGATTGTGTTTGGGTGAATATCTCTTGTTCCTTGGCTTGTTTTTTTTCCTTGAATTTTATCTCAATTTGATTATTGCTTACTGATTGATTCTGGAAATTTCCCATTACTAGTTGTTAATCGATTTCTTGCTTCTCAAGTTTTATTTGTTTTCGTTACGTTACTGTTAGTTTAGGGTCATGCATGATTGTTTATTATTTGAGTTTTCTTATTTCTAGCGTTACGTCTGTTGTTCCAGTTGCACGTTTAGTTAGGGTTAATTATGAATTTATTGAGTTTGCATGATTAAGTTCTCTGTCAGTGTTTCACATTATTATATTAGTATTAGGCTTGAGTTTTATTAATCAATTTGTGTTTTTCTTTTGTCACGTTACTAGTTAATTAGTATTGTTGCATTGTTGCCTATTTGTTTAATTTTGTCTTGTTCTTAGTGTCACGTTTCCAGTTTGCATGTTTAGTTTATCGGTGATCTTAATTGCCAGTCTTATAGTCTGCACGTTAGTTTAGTAAATTAGGAATTTAGTTTAATTTTGTTAGTGTCAGATTTATTAAGAAAAATATCACTTTCTTATTAATTTGTCTAATTAAAAAATTTAATTAATCGTTGTTGCTCAATCCATTAATCCTCGTAGGACGATACTCTACTCACTCTTTTATTACTTGATACGATCCGATGCACTTGCCGGTGGAAGTTCGAATTCCGCAAGGATTTTGAACATCAAGTTTTTGGCGTCGTTGCCGGGGATTAATTAGGTTAACAATATAGTATTAATTAGTTCTCTAAATTAGACTCCTTTTGTTTTTCTTTTACTGATAGGGACTTCCTTCACTTTGACGTTAGAAGCTCCCACTTGATTGCTTGTTTGGTTACTTGTGTATGCAGGGAAACCGCAGGAACAAGCAGTTGATTAAATTTGATCCCGAGATTGAGAGAACTCTAACGAGAAACAGGAACAGGGTCAAGTTTCAGAGAGCTCTTCACGGAAATCATTCTGTGGGGAATTCTTCTGAAGATTTTACTGAGGTGCTTTCTGATAGTGGAGAAGAGGTCATTCAAGATAATATGGCTGACGAAGAGCATAATAATCAGCGGAGAACCCTCAGAGATTACATTACTCCTACTATTGTCAGCTGTAGCAGTAGTGTTGTTAGGCCCGCTGTTGAGGCCAACAATTTTGAGCTGAAGCCTTCTCTGATTCAGCTGGTGCAACAAGAGTAGTTCTATGGGAATCCTTCTGAAAATCCCAATCAGCACATCACCAATTTTCTCCATATTTATGATACTCTGAAGCTCAATGGTGTCCCTGCTGATGCCATCAGACTGAGGCTCTTCACTTTTTCACTAAGGGATAATGCTAAATAGTGGTTGAATTCTCAACTTAGGGAGAGCATCCGTACTTGGGATGACTTGGTTAGCAAGTTCTTAGCCAAGTTTTTTCCTCCTCAGAAGCTGACCAAACTAAGGCAAGATATCTAATCCTTTTGCCAGAAAGATGGTGAATCATTCTATGATGCATGGGAGAGGTACAAAGAGATGATCAGAAGGTGCCTAAGTGATATTTTTTCTGAACATCTACAGATACAGATGTTTTATGATGGTCTCTCTCTTCAGTCCAGAATTCTGTTGGACTCTGCATCAAGCGGCTCCATGTCACTTAAAACACCTGAGGAAGCTAAGGATCTAATTGAACTGGTTGGTCAGAACCAGTATATGTATGCTTCTCCTTCTAAAAGATCTGCCAGAAGAGGTGTTCTAGAAGTTGAGACTGTTGATGCCATTCTGGCTCAAAATAAGGCTATGGCACAGCAACTGAGTGCCATGAACAAGAAGCTTGAAAAGCTTGACCAAGTCATCCCAAGTATGGATGCTCTCCCTAAGTTGAGAATTCAACCACTGTTTAGCCTTATCCCTTAGTGAAAAAGTGAAGAGCCTCAGTCTGATGGCATCAGCAGGGACACCATTGAGCTTCAGAGTATCACAAATATGGAGAAAATTGGTAATGTGCTGATTGGGATCTTCAGAAGGATTCCCATAGAACTGCTCTTGTTGCACCAGCTGAATCAGAGAAGGCCTCAGCTCAAAATTGTTGGCCTCAACAGCGGGCCTAAAAACACTACTGCTACAGCTGACAGTAGTAGGAGTAATGTAATCTCTGAGGGTTCTCCGCTGATTATTATGCTCTTCGTCAGCCATATTATCTTGAATGACCTCTTCTCCACTATCAGAAAACACCTCAGTAAAATCTTCAGAAGAATTCCCCCACAGAAGGATTTCCCTGAAAAGCTCTCTGAAACTTGACCCTGTTCCTGTTTCTCGTTAAAGTTCTCTCAATCTCAGGATCAAATTTAATCAACTGCTTGTTCCTGCGGTTTCCCTGCATACACAAGTAACCAAACAAGCAATCAAGTGGGAGCTTCCAACGTCAAAGTGAAGGAAGTCCCTATCAGTAAAAGAAAAACAAAAGGAGTCTAATTTAGAGAACTAATTAATACTATATTGTTAACCTAATTAATCCCCGGCAACGGCGCCAAAAACTTGATGCTTGAAATCCTTGTGGAATCCGAACTTCCACCGGCAAGTGCACCGGATCGTATCAAGTAATAAAGAGTGAGTAGAGTTATCGTTCCCACGAGGATTAAATAGACTAATCAATAATGATCAATTAATCATCTAATTAGACTAATTAAAAATCAAGAGAGATCAAGTAATCTAAACCTAATCCTAATTAAATCAAAACAATTGAAAACCAAATCTAATCAAATATAATATTATCCTAAACAAATCTAATCACTAAAATCATTCAAAATCAATCAAAATCTAACTAAATCAATGAAATCAAAACTTGGACAGCAAGCAATTAATTTGGAGAATGCAAATAATAATGAGAAACAAGCCAAGGAATAAGAGATGTTCACCCAAACACAACCCTAATTCAAATAAACAAGTTACTTCACATGCAAGCAATCATCAATTCACAAAGAATCCTAATTAACCAAACCCTAATGTCTTAGTGATTTAGTTTCTCTAATCCTAATTAATTATTAATCTCTTAATTAATCAAATAAGAGAAGAGGTGAAGAACAAATCCGATTCAATTATGTAAATCACAAAAGGAATTAATTAATTATCTCTAATATAATTAACCCTAATTCAATCCACATAAATAATTGCATAATTAATCAATTTATTATCTCTAATTTACTGATTAATTATGAAGAACAATTCCTAATCACAATCAATTATTGGTTTTCTCAAACACAACAATTAAAAGCTAGAACAATGATTACCTCTCGGTTAGAACATGTTCTTGAGGTTGAAGAATGAGGAATTGAACTTTAATTTGAGATGCTTGCTGTAAAGAAAACTTGAAATTGCATTAGATCTCTGTGCTTGGAATGGACAGAGCTCCCATTCCTGAGCTTGATGGAGGATTAGTTACTCATGATGATGAAGAAACCAAACGTGACAGTGAAGAAAGATTGGGAATTCATAGTGAAAACGTGATGAACAGAGAAGAAGAAATAGAGAGAAACTTGAAATTAAAGCTACTGTGAAAAGAGGTAGAATTTGTGCTGCTGAATGAGTGAGTCTCTACCTAAACCTAATTATAACTATATATACTAATCACTAAACCTAATTTACATTCACTGATCAAAATAGACTTGCAGAGTTGGGCCTTGGTGTGGTGCATAAGAGAGGA
>JASCZI010060435.1:149975-174456 GCA_036250425.1 Stylosanthes scabra
CTAAACTAAAATTACCAAAACAACCATCTAAATATTATTAAATATCTAAAAAATCAAACTAAACTATGTATATACGTATATGGGGCGGGGCGGGTAACGGGAGGGGCGACCAATACCCATACCCGCCCATACCCACCCAACCGCCCTAAATACCCGCCCCATTCGGGGCGGGGCGGGGCGGGGCAGGTCGGGACGGGACGGGGTGGGCCAGATTGCCATCCCTAGAAGTAGTTTGTCCATGGAGTATGGAGGTACGATTTCTTTCTCCATCAATAAACACATGCTATAAATTCTTTCTTAAAAATTAGAGCTTTTTTACATTTGCCAATCATAGTTGTTGATATTGCTAGCTTTTCTATATTGTAGGCACAAAAGTTGAGGCTTTCAGGACCAACTGCATTCAACGTGAATAACTTCCATGGAATTATCAATGGTTTGTACATGTTCTTTTATTTTCTATACGGAAATTTTATGATATCAATTTTATTTTATTTTGATAAGCTTTTAATCCTATATTCACTTTGATCCTTGGGAAACATGATTTTTTTCCTCAACTCTCTCTCTCTCTCTTTGAGCATCATAGTTAACTATTGATTGCACTTGATATTTTAGTATGACTTGGAATTTATACCATCGATCCATAGAGTCTATTAAGTAGAATCTACTATGATCAGGGTATCCATTCTATTTAAAACAACGTAAAACATTAGTTATAAATTTTATGGCATAAATTTGAGATGGGAAGATGAAATGGTTTTAGCTAAATACAAGTTTCACATTATCTTTAGGCACTCAGTCCTGCAAGCTTCATTCAATATATATCTATATTGGTTTGAGATATAAATATTTCTGCACCTCCTTCTATCGGCTTAAGTTTTTAGAACAAATGATTTCATGACATCGTACTAAAGTTTATATATATGACGTAAAAGTTTAGAATTCAATCATTGTTAATCCCTAAGAAAGAATTTCATAATAAGGTTAAAAAAAAAAGAAAAAAAAAGAATGCATATATACAAGGTTTCATGAAAATCCCAAAAAAGACTTACATGAAGAGCGTATTAGAGATAATAATTCATGTACCTTTTCTTATCAACTAAAGCTTTTGGGAGAAGTTATTTCATAACGATATTTCAAAGACTCCTCCAACTTTCTATGGGTGTATCTAAAAATGACATGTCAAACTTGTGTCTACACAAATATTTCTAGTGAGAAGATTCCATATATTTGATTCCATGTGGTTGTCATTCTTTACAGGCCTCAACAAAATGAACCTTTGGTGACCATGATAAAACAAACTACAACTAATAATTGGCCAGAATCCAGATTTTAAGAAGTATTTTCCAATTGCTTTTGAACCCATTCATCATAATCTTGAAGCATCTGCTGAAGGAGCAATGGCACGAGTTTGTCCACCAAAGCCTGCATCATTCTGCATGCAACCACACTAATGTATCATAATCCATGAATAAAAGTTGCTTGTTGAAACTGGAATAATATAATGCCAGAAGGACAAAACTAACATTTTTTTTGTCGGTTTTCAGAGAAACTATTTACTTAATCTGTAAAGAAGTTTGATGAGTTTTGCATTGAATTAGTAGCAAAATTGGCAAATCACTATCATAAGCAAGTGTAATCTCCAGGGAGATATATAATCTTGGGAATTATTAATTCACAAGTCTGGTCAAAACTACAGAAGTAAATTTTGTTTGAACCTAATGACAAGTGAAGCTAGCTCCTTCAACAAGGATTAATCTATAACCAATAAATGAGAGAAGGAAAAAATTTCTTCAAGGCAAAATGAATGAATAAATCAAGTTAGAAATAAATCAGCAAATTTTCTTGGAAGAAATCAACAATCTCTACTATTCTATGAATTGACAAAAATATGCTTTCGATATTTATTGAATAACTTGGATAACCATTTGAGTGATGAAATTTTTTCACCCAAGTTTCATTATAGATACATATCCAGAACTTGAACTTGAAATCTAAGACCTTGAGTTAAGCTAGCAGTAGTTTGTAACTTCAAAGTCTCCTGGTCAATTTTGTTAATCAGTAAGTGTTTTTAGAATGAATAAGTTTACGAATTGAATTGATTTGATTTGAATTGAGCTATTTGGTTCGATTTGATTTCTGGGACCATCAGAAAGCATGAGAATGTGAGATGAGAGCAACATCTGGAAAACAACATAAAAGGATTAAACCAAGATTATTTACTAAAAAGTAAAAAACACTCACAAATTTCCAGGACGCTCGACAGCCGATACAGGCATCATGGTGAATGGTCTTGTGTAAATCTGCATAATACAAATGAAAACAAGAAAAAAAGGTATCAAAATACAGTTAATATTGTAATAATTTTGATTGAAGAATGTTGACATTATAGCATATAAACATGAAGCTATATAAGCTGAATAAGTAAAAACCAGAGAGACTTTACAGTTGTAAATGTCAGATAAATTAGGCTATTACATAAATTACTCATAGTTTGCATTAAAGAAAGGAAGTTCATGATTTTGTAACAAAAACCAAAGCTTATACACACAAGAACAAAAGAAACTGAAATGAACATGGATTTAAATCTATGATGAGGATAAGAACAACCTCAAGTGTGAGATTCAACTTAACATCAACTTCTAAAAATGATTCAGCATCAGCACCTCCCCATGTCATATGATTTACCATAAGTGCTGCAAATCCATAGCATTAAAACCATGAATTGAAAAAGAAAAAGAGAAAGAGAAGTTACATGAAACATATATCTCTTCATTTTCATGGAAGACAGCTCAGTTTATCTTACAAGGCTCTTAATAGCAAATAAAAAAAAATGTGTGGCTCAATTCACAAAAATGAAGAGATTACATCCCAAATTAAACGTGACTCGGCTCCTTCCCGTGCACCGAGTCCATTAATTGATACCTGAAAAGTGGCTGTTTTGCTCTTCCACAATTTCAGAACCCTCAAACTGTGAACAATACAGTGAAGTATCCAGAAAATTGAAATTGGATGAGTGACTGATGGAAAGTGCAAAGATGCATGCCCAATGAAAATATATAAAAGGGCTTGTTTAGTTTAAGAAATTATTCTCTGTTTTCATTTTCATGGTTTCAATTCATTTCCTGTTTTCAAGATTTTCTAAAGAAAACAATTAAAACAAGTTCATTGAAAGCAGAAAACAACAAATAAATTGAAAACAATGAGGAAATGCTTTTTTGAAAGTAAAGAGACTGAGTTTTATTATGTTTATTGAATATTAAGGTTTTGTCTTGAATCTATTTATCTCAACATCTGCTTAAAAGCTGCCTAAATAATTAAATATGTTCTTAGCTTTTGAGCAAAACCTAAAATAAGTAGCTTATGTTAAAAATGATTCTTTCTTAGTAGTTATGAAATCAACCTTTTGCTATTTAAGCAATTCAATTGTTGAATTAAACTCATTGTGTGTGTGTGTGAGGGTCTGTTAAATCATTTACCAAACTTTCTTTTTGTTTTCCAGTATTGTGTCGCGTGGCACACCTTACAGGAAAGCATCTCAACTAAGCAATCATCCTCTGTCGAGGTCACACGCAAATCCATCAATGGAGCAGCTTCAAAGTTCAAAAATTGAAGTTTAGGCAGTGAACACCTACACAAACAAGAAATAGTTAGTATCTGATTTCAGATGCATATTTATTACACCAAAGAATCACAGTAAGATACATGCTAGAATTCATAAATGCAAGGTTAAGACACAATTTTCATGGATTTTCACTATAAGGATTGAAGAACAGTATTTTTCAACCTATGTTTTATAGGTTACAATTGAATTATCCGCTGAACTCTTCAATTTTCAGTGTACTATGTCAGAATCACCACATAAATTTATAATTTTCCTCCACTTTGAGAAAATCAACTTGATGAAATGACTTGTGGATGCAATTTAGTAATTTTAGTTTAAGCATCCCTTAAAGATGACAATCTTGTGGAGGCAAAGCTTATATGGATCCTGGAAAGAGTCTTAGTTTGAGTACTGGTTTTGAAGATGAAGTCAATTAATCTACTAACCAAGATGCATGTTTCCATTCATGAAGCTTTTAGAAAATTAGCTCTTTCTTTGTAAAAACAAGTGCATGCAGCAATGCTGAGCCTAGTTTTAGATGCTACATAGTGTTCTTTTTTATATAAAAATAAAATAAAATAAAATTAAACCTCGCTTTCTTCCTCGGAGAAAGTTTTCGCATGTTCTATCGAAACTTTCCTCTCATTTGTAATCTGATACAGAACTCAACTCCAGGTCAACATCAAGATTTTGATGGAAACATAATTTGGGGGAGAAACTTTGTATCGCTGAAATTTAATCCATTTTCATTTCATTTCCTAAATATAATGGCCTAAGGAACAAGGAGGATCAACATGAAAAGTAAAACTGGTTTTTCAAGACTTATTACTTATTAGTCATTACTGGTTATCAGCTCATACTCCATAACCTGATTTAAGTTTAATCATTAAGTAACTGAGAATAACTAATGACAAAAACAGAATCAGAAAGTTTTACAGACCTATATGTGTTAGCATCAAGAGATTCAAATGTTTGCAATGCTCTCGTGTTCAACACGGCCGCAATACCACTAGGCTGGCTTAGAAATTCGCTTATGTGGTATTTCTTACCTCCGACGCCATCATTATAATCAGGCAGCTTAATTCTCTCCGATTTCGAGGCCGATAAATTTGCTCTCTTTACATTTGAACCAGAGGAATCCTCTGCAACTAATTTGATAACAGTTTTCTTCCTCAAAGCCCTTTTTCAAAAACCAAAAGTAACAAAATTAAATAAAATGCTACAAGAAGTGCTCACAAAATCACATCAAAAGACATTGCAGCAGCAGCAGTTGCAACCATATCATCAATATTTTAACATAATTTTATACAAAGCACATAATCACAATGGCAATATAAAACCAGCATATAATACTAGTAAATTAAACCATTTTAATAACATACTATTAGTCAAGAAGGTAAATTGAGTTCCAAGTCTTGGGAATGCTAGAACATTTTTGGATACATATATGAATAAGAGTAGTGGTTGCACATGCACTAAATAATCCTGAGATCACAATTGCACCAATTACGTGCTGCAAAATACACCGCGTTAGTCGCTAATCTCAGGAATATAATTGGTGCAACCTGAACCTCAGTGCACGCGAACAATGTCGTAGACAAATTGTGGCTTAGCTCCGGCAAAATAGTAGATAAAACAATGCAAAGGAAACCATGGTTCCTCTAACCTCCACTGTAACTACTACCAGAGTTATAGTACAAGATAAGTAGAGTTCTTTGGTGAAGAGAAAGATCACTCTTTTTCTCTTCATCATAGTAGGCGCCACAAAATAAATATAAGTTTAATGAGTTATGCTGTTTACATACTAAAATTAATTACTAAAATCAGCGACCAGTGCATAATTTAAAATACAAAATACACATTGAAAATGATCAAACTATATATGTATAAATAGAATTGTTGAAGATCAATTAGGGTGCATTGGCCAATGTTGAGTACAAAATTCTTTCAAAGCAATGTGATCTAATCATCCTATCAGTTACGGCCACGTGGCCGGACTTGATTAGATGGCAGTGTAGAGTGAGTAAAAATGAAGCTATAAAGTGAAGTTACCAGTAAGTGAATCTAGGGATGGAAGAAGGCGAATATCTGAAGCAGTGTTGGGAATATCCACACCATTTGTTTGCTGCAAAAGGAAATAAAGAGGGAATTGAGCGAAAACAACTCCATGGCTATGAACGTTGAAGGGAGTGTTTGGTTTGCAATTGCAGATAATAAAGTGAAAAAAGAGTAAGAGTATGTGTGTGTTAGCGTAATCACCCATTAAAGGAAGTTAGAGGAGGGATCCGAAGAAGGAACAAACAAGACTGAAAGAGATGAGAATTTTATGTGATATTTGCGGAATTGCCACTTCAAATTTGTTGGTATCCTAATCTCATTTCTTATCTCATCTTCTTCGCAATCACAGACACAACCCAAAATAAAGTGCCACACAAATTACAAAACGTGTTATGACATATGAGCCGCAAACATTGTTACGTGCACAACGTCAGGTCTTATATATAAACTATAAAGTATAGGAAAATAAACTGTGAAAAATACTAAAATCTAAAAAAGAACTTAGAAAAAAAAAATACATTTAACACCGAATAATCTATCAAAATTAAAACACATCTTATTTTAATAAAAGTTTATAATATATTATAAGATAAATAAAATAATTATAAAATGATATTTTGTCATATCAGCATCGAAAGTCTAAGAATAATGCTACGGAACAAACGTTAGAAAGCTATTAGAGAGCCAATAAATTCAATTAAGGTGATATTGGGGTTAAAAAAAAAAAGAGAAAAAAATATTAGCTACTATAAGCCATCAACATTGTTGGTTCATAAACTTTCTCAAGGTGTACACGTGTTGCTTTTTTAATTTTTACTGTATCTACTAATTGCCATTGCCATTTCATTCACCCATTCTTTTAGTATTATTCCAACTTATGTCACTGATAATGATAGCTACGAATAAGTTGTATTGTTATTAAATCTAAAAGGAAAATTTCTTATGTAATCCACAAGCATAACATGCAATACACGAGATATAATTTTTTTTATAGTAAAACTTCTTCCTGGATCCCATAGTATTATCTTTTCTAAACATATTATACAACCAGTAATCTCATTTGAACCAAGGAAATAGTACATCAGTTAATCTGAGTAAAAACTATTGGCATGTAAGTATGCAATTTCTCCTCCCGATATCTTGTCTAAAGAAACATTCTCGTTTGATTTTCCACAAACTAGAATTCACCACAAAAAGTTGTTATTTAATAAAAACCTAAAACTTAATTTTAATTATAGATCTAATACCTAAAAAATAAAGAATTCAATTATAAATATTATTTTTAAAAAATATTAAAAACGTAAAAAATATAAAAGTTTTTCTAAGTAAAATTAGGTTTATTATTAGGCTTAAGTTTTAGACCTCTCAATCACTTTTCATTTAATATTTATACTTTGGCAGCAGCCATGGATCGGAAATTTTTTTTTCAAAAGTTAAGAAGTTGATAAATTAATAAATAAGGGATTAATCATAATTAAATTTATAATTTTCTTCTTGTATAAGTATCAATATCTTGATTTTAAATATTATTAAATCGTTATTGTTTAACTTTACAAATCCCCTCACTTTAAGAAAAAATTGATTCAAATAAGCTTTTCTGTTAAATTATTAAATCTCTCTAGTTATCTAATATTTCTTTTAAGTAAATTACCATGAGAATATATCAAATAGAACATCAGGCATACGCTTCTTTTTCTTTTCTTCTCTACTCCTTGGAAATTAGAAGTTATATTAATCACAATTTTTATTCTTACATGTTTAGGCTGATATGGTTTTTTTTCAAAAGGCATTTTTGAAAAATTATCTTTTTCTCTCTCTATAGCTTGAATCTTAATAACTATGACGCACGGACACTAACACGGACACGACACGTTACACGGCGACATACCAATTTCAATTTTTCATATAACACGAGGACACAGCATATATATAAAATATAATATATTTTTAATAAAATTATGATAACATCTTGATATTTTATTTATATTAAAATTTAAATTATTATTTTAAAGTATTTTTAATGACTTTTTTAATTATATAAAGTATTTAAAATAACTTTTAGTTTTAAGAAATAGTAATATATATTACTTTTAAAGTCATTTTTAAGATATAAGTTAAGAATAAAATTGGACACGCAGACACGTGATGATATTTTGAAATGTCAGGTGTGTCCGAAAATGTATTTTTATTTTTATTTTTTAAGGACACGGGTAAGACACGCGTATCGGACGAGTGTCGGTGAGTGTCGTGTCCAAAACATGTCCGACACGTGGACACGCCAATTCAACGGAGTGTCCGTGCTTGATAGCTTAATAATTTCACTAAGAAATATTCTGAGCGGATAGTGTGAATTATTATTGTTATGAGTAAATTATTAAACAGATAGTTTGCTAAACGTGCAAGGCATTTATAATTTAAACCCTTCCTTAATGAAATTTGTGAATCCAGCCGACTACTTTCTAGAGATGACTCAAAAAGAAGAATAAACTACATACAAGTCTATGCATACAATATTTTCATTTTCTCAAAAAGTAAAAAAATAATCAAACCTTCTGAATCACCCTGAGCTTTGCACTTCTACTGCGGCGGTTCAATTTTTCTTCTTCTGCTGAGGGCGTGATTGGTCTTTTTGTGAGAATTATTCCATTTGATCCATTTATAACATGTTTTATCCATGATTCTTTCTCTTTCATCTCATCACTCACCTTCCTCAAATCACCATTACTGCAGCTCTCATCTTCACTTCCTTTAATTATATCAAGAAATGTCTGCTTCACAATTCTGTCCTCTAGACTATGGAAGGATATCACGGCGAGCCTACCCCCGGGCGACAGGCAATCAAAACAAGAATAGAGGGAATCCTCAAGTGTCTTCAGTTCATCATTCACAGCAATTCGCAGAGCTTGAAAGACCCGGGTTGCTGTCTTTATCCAACCTTGTCTTCCACCTGTTACATTGTTGGTTGAACAATTACAATGTATGCATATTTGTGACGAGTTTGTGGTGGGGAAAAAACTGTCAATTTTTGGCTTCCCTACAAGAACTTGTTCTTGTATTATTCTCTGTTACTCTATTTTAAAACGAGTCTAACCAAAATTGCAGACACTAAGTCTAATAAATTAAATAACAGTCTAGTCTTGCTCCTCTATGGGGAAAAATCTACCTTTCATTGCAGGAGTCACACGGCGAATAAGATCGAGCAAGTCACTAGTGGAATGCAATCCACCATTTAGCCGGGCTTGAACAATCTTCTTTTGCAGATTACGCCAATTACTTTCTTCCCCATAATCCCTTAGGACACGCCCAACTTCAGATTCTGGCCAAGAATTTAATATATCCTCTGCTTTAAGACTTGCCTGCCATATTAGGCCTGTTCATCAGTTACACAGGAAAGAAATTATGAATGAATCTGCATCAAGCAAGCAACAGTATCATTCCACAAAATACTCATTTACACCAAAACAGTGTCTTCACCTTTTTATTTTTTATTTTTGGGGGAAGGGGGAGGGGGTTTGCAGAGTAAAAAACAGTTACCGAAGCTCATATATATCCAAAGGTATTTTTTGGTAGAATTATGCATTAGGTTGACTATTTCAATTAGCAAAGATACTACAGTCTACAGTTAGGTCACTAAATGCCTGTAATCATACTAAAACAGTTTACCACCATATACTACTCTTTCCGCAAAATGAGCATGTTGAATTTTGCATTAAACTCCGAAATGTCTAAATATACCTGCAGATCCATACGCATATCAAGGGGGCCATCAGCTAGCACACTGAATCCTCTCTGGGGATTGTCCACCTAAGCACCAGGACAAACATAAATAAGAAAAGCCAAAAGAAAAAGGTTTTCCTTTTTCAAATAAATAAATAAAATGCAATTACTCTACAAAAAATTAGAAGAAATAAAAATTTTCTGTTTCTCCCCATTGAAAGTTCCAAAGATCAAAAAACACTTCTGCACAAATATTGGAAACCAAACAAAGCATCACAGCAAGTGGGCTGATCATGTAACAATATAGAAGAAACAAGTATGAGAATGAAACCTGCATGGATGACATGCCCAAGTCCATCAAGATTCCATCAATGGTACCATCCACCAGCCGTTCCTCACCAGTTTCCCTAAGAGCCGACTTGATATGTCTAAAATTCCTTAGAAATGTAAACACTTTTACACCACCATCCAATTGCTTTTCTAACACAGAATTGATTTGAGCTTGAGCCATGTCATGTGCCACAGGATCCACATCCATCCCAACAAAATACTTCAACTCCCCATGCCCATTAATCACCTGTCTCGACATTTCTCATCCAAATTAATGAAATCAAAATGACATTGTCAAATAAATGAAATAGTATACATGCCCAAAATAAATGCATAACATCAAATTAGTCTATCAAAAATTAAATTATATCAAATTCATTCTACAAGTTATACAATAAGCAACAATTGAAAGAGAATTTTCCTTGAACACATACTAAACAACTGTGTCCACTTAAAAGGGTGTGTGAACTTCGAAATATTTCAGAGTCTAGCTTAATATCAACACGATGATCAGTTGCAATACAAGATACTCCTTTCTCTTAGCCAGTAGTGTTGGGTTCTATGGTAAAGTTGATGGGAGAACCATCTTTCCTATGTGATCTTAAATTCTCTAACATGATTCCTATGATGGTCAACAACATGTACATTGTAGCACTTACATTTGGATACCATCTCTCAGACAAAAAAAATACAGCGACAGTGGATATAGAAATTCATTTGGATGTGAGAACAGACACAAACAGAAAATAGGGACGGAAAATATTGGTCACCGTATTTCTGTTTCTGTCGACAAAAGAGCAATGTTAGGGACCAACAAGATTTATCATTTTAGACCAACAATTGGCCAACCAATGTATTTTTTATAAGTAGCATCTAAAGGATATGTCTTGGCTAAATCCTAAACCATAAAGTCATAAACTCTAAACTATAAACCCTAAATACTAAATTCTAAACCCTAAACCCTATATCCTAATCATATAAAAATAATGTGTTGGCCTAAAGTGCTAGCTAATATCTATAAAAAGTACTTAACATTTCTCACGACAAAATCCAAATGCAACAACATAACCATAACATGTATGGATGATTGACCAAGAAGTTAAATTATCTACAGAATGCAACTGTAACTTGAGAGCTAAATAATTAATTTTGAAATGTAAGAGACTAAACCGAAACACTTGCAGAATCAGAACGAAATTGAACCCTAACTCTAAATTATACGAATTAGTAATTAATTGCACAAAACAAAGGCAACACTGATAGATAGATAGATACTAACGGCGGAGGAATGACCGGCGGCGCCAAGGGTGCAATCGACGAAGGAAGTAAGCGAACGATTGGAGAAAACGTCCAAAACTTCAGCGAGCATAACAGGAATATGATGACGAGATTCACAACGCTCCATTACAGCGTCCAAGTCGAAGTCCTTATCGGAACGGGTCCTTCTCTTCTCTTTGGCCAACGCCGATTTTTGCTTCTGCTTCTTTGTTGAGGTGGTGCCACGAATGGAGCCATTGAGCGTTGAAAAAGAACAAGTGAGGGAAGTGAGGTTTTGAAGGCGGTTGAGGAGAACGGGTGTGGGTGTGGGTGACAGTGATAGTGATGATATCCTGTAGAGTATTGCCATGTTTCTGATTATTCTGCTTTGAGTGCCCCTTCTCCTTTGGTAATAAAAAACAGTTACATAGAACCACAACCAGAATTTTGCTACCCAAATTATAAGTGAGCTACATCTCCTTAACGTAAGAAATACTATTTATTTTGAAACAATTAATTTTTAATAACCAATAAACATTTTTGTTTTATTATTCTTACTCTAAAAAATGTGTTGAAATAATAATGTTGGACAAATTGCTACCTGGAGGCATTCTTGTACATATATTTTAAATCTAATTGTGAAGAACATTTTGGATATAATTAAAAAAGTGACTGAAAAAAAATAATAAATTTTTTTTTTTGGACTTGGAAAAAAGAAAAATTTCTAGAGTGTTGCAGCAGAGTGCAACCCTAGCTAGCCTGATACTAGAACTGGTCATAACTCATAAGGATGTTTTTACCTATCATTACTATTTTAAAGAAGTTTCTAACGTTACTCTTAAAATATTGATACAACAAAAACTTTAAAGAAAGAACTATTTTAACATTTATAAAATTAAAAAAATGCTCCACAAGGTGTGCTAAAATTGCAAATTAGAAACAGAGTTGGGGTAAAAAGTAAAAAAAAAAAACTTATAGATTACCTTCCATCACTGATATACGATAGCTGGTCCAATTTAAGGTACACACAATGAAAAATGGTAGATTGTAATCAATTTTATTTTTAACATGCTACCAAATCAATCACCTAAAGTAATACAATATAAGTAATTTATTGGCATGAAATTATACTTGGGACTCTGAAAATTCCCGACAAGGTGACAAATCTTTGGTTCTCTCATACTGAGTAGCCACTCAGCACAAAAATAATCGCTAAGATGTAAATGCTCATTTATCTAGAACCAATATTAGGTTACAAAACCTAAATCACCAAATCCTAAACCATATCAGTTGGCATTCTTTTGGACTCAAACTTCTAAATTGTATAATCATTAGTGTGGCTTCGGCACGTAACCATCAACCGCAAAGTTTCGCGTGGCAGCTGGAATAGCTAAACGAATCCCATGGAGTTCAGGCTTAGCAATCACTTGGCAACCAAGACGGGAACTGTATAACTACCAAGATTAGTCTCGGAAGAATTTAAGGTTCTAATACAAAATATACATATGAGGGATCCCATGTTTGGATTAAACTAACTCACGTTTCGGTAAGTCCAAAAGCTAGATCCAACATATCATTTTCCTCATCACTTGGATCTTCCAATTTGTTGTAATGTTCTACATCCTGCACAAAGCTCAGAATCAAGCAACTTGGCACTCATGTATGTGGAAAATAATGAGTAATCGCATAAAAATGATAAATTAATTTAGGTTACATTACTCTATTGATCCCTATAGTTCACCAAATTGAAACCAAATTTTCAATTTATTTGGTCCCTATAATTTTTTCCCTATCAATTAGATCCTTGCACCATATCAAATTTTGTAATTAAATTCCTACCAAAAAAAAAAAAGTGTAATACAACGGAATATTCCGTTATATGGGAGTATATTCCTTTAAGGTTTGTGTCCTTAAAAGGGGTATATTCGTTTTATGTAACGGAATATTTCGTTATATTTAACATTTTCGTTATGCTAGGAACTTAATTACAAAATCTGATATGGTGCAGGGACCTAATTGAAAGAAGAAAAAAAATATAGGGACCAACAATATAATTAAACCATTAATTTAATTTACCATGACTATAACATGGCAAGTTGAACATGCAAGTGAGCCCTCACATGCCCCTGCAACAAAATAACAATAGTTAAAAAGTGAACCTAAGCTGAATCAGTAATAAAGGGTGTACCGGAACTCCAATGCCCATCACCGTGGATTCTATAATATATATATATTTTTAAGTTATTTAATATCTTTCAATCAACGGTAATAAGGTCTGAAGCACCACTAACATGGAGTACTTGACTCATTACCTATACTATTATGCACTTCCAAAGCCCAAGAACGAAAGAAACATGAGAGGAGGCAAAATTGAAATGTAATAACACAGACTCGCAAACTAAGTTAAAAAAATAAGGGCATATAAGATGAGTCAATATATCCATCATGAATAATAGCAGCTAAAAGAAGTTACCCAAACTAAAGAAATGATTTTTCAAAACAATAAAAAGTGAGAATTTAGTGTAGAATGAGAAAAATGATAATATCAAAGCTCTTGCCTTCTAGTTCAATGTCATTTTCATGTGCAGCTTCTAGCATCGACATGCCAACAGGGACTTTAATATGGTGTTCCTCCCCATCTTTATCAACAAACGTCACGTCTATCCTGCACATAGTTGGATCGAAGAGTAAGAACATAATGATAAACATGCATTTTTACCCCAAACCTTTGATGAAGATATAGAAACATAAGCACTCCATCTAATCAAATAAGGACACACTTACACAATGCATTGTGTTCATCTAATCCAATATGTAAGGAATATAAAGCAGTAATTGTGCTGTATGTCTTATGTAGAGTTAGCACTGAACAATGATTAGAATGTAAATTTAGCATTTGATTAAGTAATACTATCCTCTGCCAAGAAAAATGGACTGAAAGCTGTTTCAAGAAAATTATGACCCAGAGCAATAACTCGAGACTCACTCAATCATTACTAGTGCCATTTAGGTACCAGACACCAACATCAACCTTACTCATTCTAAGATGGTAAAATGTTACAACCCCATGGTTAACAGCACAAACGCAGACAGATAAAGTGCTCACTACATGTAATTAAAATGGAAAACCTTAGCAATCACAAGAGATTAGCATTCAGTGCATTGAGTTCTCGTATCCCATTAAAAATTTAACCATTACAACTTAGTAGTATAACCTATAAAGGTAAATTACACACAAACTGTGACCTTCCCAATAAAATTGTCTGAACCATTATAAACCAAAATCTCATGACTTGTAACTTTTCTAATCAGGGTGATCAAGATGCAACATGGCCTACCCAAAAACTGCTATAGCTAATAGCTAGATAGTGGATAGCAAGCTGGCCAGCAACTTGACAAATATAGATAAATATTTCCAATTTATACAAAGTATATACAAAAAAAGCAATAGAGAAAACAACAGAGTTTAAAGTGAGAAACATTGTATGATACATACTTATGGGAAGGCTTCGGGATGATATGGAGCAACAGCAGAGGACAGTGCAAGAGGGGAAAAGGAACAAAAGTAGAGAATTGAGGTGCAACAATGAAATTCCGAGCTCCAATTGGGTTTCAATTTAACTAGGGGAAGGCAAAGTGTAGAGTTTATTTGGGTAAATCATGTTACTTCATTACTTGACTACACTCAAATCATGAAAATGCATACACTACTACATAAAATGCAATCTCAAAATTATATTTTGAGGGGGGGAAAAAGAAGGGCTTACGTTTCCTTTTGTTCCTTTCCTTCATTGCTAGTTGTTGATAGGAAATTATGCTTTACAAGCATAGCTTCATCACGTAACTTACAAAGAGAAAGTTGTTGAAACAGTACCTAACAAAATAATAATACTAATTAGCATTAAAAACAGAAACATATAAACATGCCACAATAAAGCAAACATTTTATAAAACTATTTAGCTAATTACCCATAAATATGTACAGATATATAATTTTAATATACATGGTGTCCAGAAATATCATAGCACCTAATTTGCAATTGGAGAAACTTCTAAGTATACATTATTCTAAAAATTCCAAGTTTGAAAAATATCCTCACTTACTCTCCCCTAAATTCTTTTATCTAGTGCAAAATTTTATTACATATTCCAGGGTTATTTCCTTTACCAACTGCCAAAATTGTCGCAATCAAATCTGTCTCTAATAACAAGAATTTGAAAGGAAAGAAATCCATTTTGAGACAGAATTACTAAGCAAATAAACTGATTTCCGAAACACATTGGCCATCTTAAGTTCTTGACTAAATGGGACAACATTCACTGATTCAACTCCTCGAAATCCCCTGAACTGGTAAATATGTAAAATCTTATTATCTTATTATTAGCTTCAATTGCTTTCAGTGATATACAACCGTCCATAATTATGCATCCATGGTTCAAATTATGTTCAATAAGAATTGCATCATACTCATAAACAGAACTTCAAATAATAAACAAAAACAGATTATTCACAGTATCACTATCAGCCAAACAAATGTCAAAATTGAAATTATTAGATTAGCCAAACTTCATCAGTAAACTATCAGTCATTGTTTCTTTTTCTTCGCTTTTCTTTTTTTTCTTTTTATGGCAATGGTTACAAAAGCCAAATATATATACGAAAAGCAAAGAGCAAAATTTAGATACTTGAAAATTGAAATCATCAAATTTAAATTGAACGATTCAATCATACTTACTGCCGGAGGTTGCGGGTGACGGCTTCTGGCGCTTTGATTGTATATTCCTCTATAAATGGATGCATAATTCCCTGAAAAAATGATACTTTTGAATTATGTAGTTAAAGGAATTAGATATTTTTTACATGTAACAAAACTAAGCAATTAAATTGGCAATGAAGAAAAAAAAAGAGGAAGCATCGAAAAAATGATTAAAAATGCAGTGATGTACTTGTGAAGATGCGGTTGGCTATCCATGCTCCGAGTCTTGGAAGTCTTGAATTTAACATAGGAGTTGATGAGGGGATTGCAAAACCCTAAAATCACATGAATAAAAAAGAATAAATGAATTTAAAAGAATAAACTAGCATGGAATCCAAAAGATGAAGGGACAGATTCACAGAGCAAGGGTATTAAATGATGTGAAGTGAAAATATTTTGCTTCTACCAACCAATATATACAAGTGGATGGACAAAAAAAAAAATTAAGCGTTTGAAAAGTAAATGGAATATGCATTAGCAGAGAGAGAGTACAAGATAAGCACTAACCACCAAGCAAAACAATGAGAGCGTAGAAAGCAAAGAGGCAAAAAAATGGAACCTCGTCGTCGCCTATTTGGAAGAGGCTGCAGCAGGCGAAGAAAGAAGACGGTCAGCAATGAGAGAGAAGAAGACGAGAGATTATCGAAGTCGGAAGATGCCTCAAACTCGTTGAGCCAGAGAGAAAGGAAACTGAGTTGGCCAAAGAAAATATGTGGGTATGTGTAAAGCGGGGCAAGGTGGGCTACTCGGAAGCCCGCCAAAATGGGCTGGCGGGCCAACCCACTAAACTCAGTAAGGGTATATTTTTAAAACTGAAATAATATAGTTAACCAAAAAAAAAAGGAAATAATATAAAATGAATCTATTTTTTATGAATATTTAGTGTAAAAGAATTTAACCAGTCACCGCTTAAGTTATTTAATAATTTCAGTTTCACTATCTATGCATCATTCTAATAGACACCAAATTGACATCGTATAAAACAACATTAATAATCTTTCACTTTTTATATTTCATCTATAATAATTATATTTTTATACAGATGTAAAGTAAAAGTGTAAAGTTAATATATTTACTAAAAAGAGTGTCAGAATAGCATTATTCTTCTAATGATTTTAGAAATTCAATTGGTTCAACAAAATAACGCTAATATATAAAATAAAAATCTTAACACACATTTATAAAATCTTGTCTTGATTGACACTTTCATGATAACTGAAAAAAATGCAACCATATAAATCATTCAAAAAAACATAGTGAACAAAAAATATTAATTAGAGTTAATAATTACTAAATCAAATCATATAACTACACTGGAATTGAAACCAAGAACACATCATACATATGCAAAGTTTTGCATATGCAAAGGGCTATGAGAAATTTAGGTAAAAATTTTGATTTTGATTGTTTGAAGACAATTAGCATCGTAATTGGTAAGCGTCAATAGGGAACATGTTAGAAATTTAAAGGCTAAATATACAGTCTTGAGTGTAGTCACTCCCTTCAACATCTGGTGCAAAACCTCATAAAATTTGAAAGATAATTATAAAAATGAAAAGATTTGATACATCCAAAAAGCAAAAGTCATACAACGAAATTATGGGGAAAGATTTGAAAATGATAATTATAAAAGTCAGAAAATTTGAAAGATAATTATAAAAATGAGAAGATTTGTAATCAAGGTAATTAAAAATACATACAAGTAGGAAAGAAATGTGCATCAGAAGATTAAATCCAAACAGCAAGAACAACTGAACAAGAACAAACAGAAATTATTAAGAACACAGAAGAAACAAACAGCACAAGAAAATTATTCAATTTATGGTTAACTAGACTTTTTATAGACCATCAGCAGAACCAGCAAATTTTATAGACCCTAAACAATAGCAGGCTAGCATCAACAATAATAATATTCAATTCAACAACAAATACATAAAAGCAGTAACAACAACAACAACAAAGAACACTTCAGACACCAAAAAAACAACAACAAAGAACACTTCAGCAATACAACACTTCAGCAAGCAAGAATAATGCTATCCACACACCCTTTTGACAGACACCACCTTTACACCCGTATAAAAATACGATTATTATAGGTGGACCACAAAAAGTGAAAAGCAGTTAACGCTTTAATGACTATATTTTATACGGGTGTCAAATTGGTGTGTACCAAAAGGGTGTGTGGATAGCGGAACCGCTATAGCAAAGAAACATCAATAATCTTTTAGACTAATTTTCAAATTAGTAAGAGGAACAAAACAAAGAAGAAGTAAGTAACAACAACAACAAATCAAAGAAATCAGCAACATTCTCAAATCACAACTTGATTTCTTAAAAAAATGAAGGCAGAATCAATTTGATGAAAAAAAATTAAAAAAGGAAGAAGCAGCAGCAAGCGAGGGTTCAACCTCCACCTTCAGCAAGCGAGGGCACGACGCAGAGGACAGGGACTACCGAGATGGAGATGGAGATGCGGCGGCGACGACAAGAAACTTTCTTAGAAAAACCGTGCCGGTCACCCTACTAGTTTACCGGTTTAAAGGTTCAACCATTAAATTACTGGTTGAAACGCTAAACCGGTCTCAAATAAATAAAAATATAATTTATAAAAAAACTAAATCTTAAAATTTGAAATACATAATTTCTTTTTAAAAAAAACTCAATTCCTAAAAAAATAATTCTAAAATATATTAGTAGTTCAACATTTTTATATAAAGTCAATAAGAGTACAACAACTTACAAAGATAACATTTACAAAGGCATAAACTATGCTAATTTCAAAGTCCATCTTTTTTTTTTCATGGGACATTCAACATCTTCTTGTTCATCCTCCAAATTCAATTGATCTACCATTCAAATAAAGGGAAGAGAAAATATCTAAGACATGATTTCTTTTTTATGGTTAGTCTAAGACATTCTTTGAACAATAAACACAAGATATCTTAACTACACTAGCAACAAACTATATAATAAGCCTTCCAAAGTTAATTCATTCTCTAAACACTTCAACTCATGGAGCCACAGATTATACCTCAGTATGCTTCATTTTGCAGATTGAATACTCCCTCTCAAACAATAGAAACTCCTTTAGTTGTTGTTGACTAAACAAGTGAAGAAATTTCATTTCGGGACTTCCAAAAATTTCAATCAATTATAAATCAGCACATAACAATAACAATTAGTGAGTTAAAAATTAACATATTAAATTCCATTAACAAGTAATGCAGTCACAAAATAACAAGCAGTCTCAATCACAAAATAACAAGAAATAATCCGGTAACAATGACAATTAACAAGAAAAAATCCAATCTCAGTCACAAAATAAGCAAGAAATAACTTGAAAAGAAAAAAACCAAACGGCAGTAGCAATGTAGCACGAAGTCACAAACCAGTACCAGGAGAGGCACGACGCCGGGACGGTGACGGGATGACGGACGCCGGGACGACGATAGGATGACACACGACGAACGATGCAGGCCCAATCCGCGCGGTGACGACGACGGAACGATGTAGGTGGGTTGCGGCGCAGTGATGTCTGAGCACGGTGAGGAGACTAGGAGAGGTCGGCATGGCGGAACACGGGGACAGACCGCGGGAGTGAGATCTGTTGCCTATTGGTGCTTAACTTCAATGGCTGCGCTGGAGGGAAATTGGGAATGTGGGGATTTTAGTTTTAGGGTTTTTTAATTTATTTTTTTTTTAAGGTGAAACGGCCCTTGTTTGGTCTCAGCGAAGGAAAAAAAAAAGAGAGAGAGACCTGGTTCGGTTTTTAAGACCGACCGAATCACCAGTTTTGACCGGTTTTTCTGCAAATTCGATCCTTTACACATATCAAACCGGCCAGGGGTTCGGTTTTCCAATCCGACCGGCCGGTTCGAAACTAATTTTACAACTATGCAAGAAAGAGCTTCGGGCTACGGTTCAACAGCGACGGAGGGTTTAGGGGCTGCCTAGGGTTCCACCGTTAATGTTAGTCTTTGAGAGAGTGACAGAGCTCGACCAGTTTTTTTTTTTTTTTTGGGTTGAGAGCTCGACCAGTTTTACCAAGTAGAGCTAAATCGTTGACGAAAAGCAAAAAGGGATATTTTTTTGGATAAGAACCAAAAAGGCTTTAACAAAGGGTGTTTTACGCGGCTACGGCCCAAATAAAGTATGTCCGGCCCAAAGAAAACCCAAAAAGCTTGACATATAACAAACCCCGCCAACCTCGAGAAACCCTAGTCTTCGTTTCCGACTCCGCCTCTCACTGGTTCGTTCTTTCTTTCTCCACACACACACATGCTTCAATGCTCAATTCTCCGGTGCCGATGGAAGTTTCTATGCTGTAGCTTTTGTGAAACGAGTTGAACCAAGGACAAAACAGTAATTTTACATAACTCCACACTGATTTCGACACGGTCGGAAGGAACTTCCTTCGTCACCGGAGAACTCATTTTTTGGATCTGGATTTTAATTTGGATTAGTCATTCTTTGTAATACTCACTGTTCTCTATTCCATTTCATATTTTTTTTGTTCGCAGTTTTAGCTCCTGATTCCGCAAAACCCTAGCTTCAACCATGAGGTAAATTCGGCTTCCACCTTTTACTTCTGTATTTCGTGTTTGAATCGTGAAATGTTTGATAAAATATGGTGCTTGTGTTTGTTGAATTAACTGATGATTCGAGTATTGATTATTCACTATGCGTGTGTTTGTGAACTGAGTAGTAAGCTTCAGAGTGATGCACTGAGAGAAGCAATCTCAGGGATAGTGGCTGATTCGAAAGAGAAGAATAGGAAGTTTGTGGAGACCATTGAGCTCCAAATTGGACTAAAAAACTATGACCCACAGAAGGATAAGCGTTTCAGTGGTTCTGTAAAGTTGCCACACATCCCAAGGCCCAAGATGAAAATCTGCATGCTTGGTGATGCTCAGCATGTTGAAGAGGTAAGCTTATCTTCCAATTCATTTTTTTGTTGTTGCGATACAAACTTAGTATTAATTCTATAAAAAATTGGTAGCTCCTTTCATATTTCTAATTCAATTAGTCATACATGACCCCCTGATGTGTACTGAATGAATGTGATTCTATGGTAGAATTTGTTGATTCTTAGAAATTGCTTGTTGTTTTGCCTTAAGCTCAACTAGTGTCACGTGCAAGAATTATATAGCAAATTCGAATTTGGTAGCTTAGCATTAACGTTTGTAACAATCTGGGATTTAAAGTGTGTAAATGAGATGCTCCGTTTGAATGACTTATTGCAGATACTGTGCTTTTCATTTTGTTGCATGAATGAAGCATATTGAAATGACACAATGCATATTTAGTTTCATGACTGCACTTAAAGACAGCATTGACGTTATATGATTTGATGGGAGTGATATTTTTGTTGTGCTTTAGGGTGCTGCTTGTGTGATTGTTTTGTGTAACCGTTGCCATGTTTGTTATGTTGATTGAACTTATAATTTCAGGCTGAGAAAATAGGATTGGATTGGATGGATGTTGAAGCGTTGAAGAAGCTTAACAAAAATAAGAAATTGGTGAAGAAACTTGCCAAGAAATACCATGCTTTCTTGGCTTCTGAAGCAGTCATTAAGCAAATTCCTCGTCTCTTGGGTCCTGGTCTCAACAAGGCAGGCATGTACTTCTGATTTGGAACTTATGTCATTTCTAGAAAAATTAGGAATTTATTCTATTAATATAATTTTTCGTGATAACATGTGACATTTTAGCCCTTTTTTATGTAGTCTCTTGGAATTAATCTGTTACATGTGTTAATTGTTCATACTAAATGATTACTTTTAGTATTGGTTTATTCATCCCCCTCCAAAGAAATTCTTATTGCACAATATGTAGTTTATTAATTTGTTTTAAAGAATTGCTATTACCTTCACTAATTTGTTATTTCCCATGGTTTTTCAGGAAAGTTCCCCACACTTGTCACCCACCAAGAATCCCTCGAGTCTAAAGTCAATGAGACCAAGGCTATGGTGAAGTTTCAGCTTAAGAAGGTGCTCTGCATGGGAGTAGCTGTGGGAAACGTTAGCATGGAGGAAAAGCAAATCTTCCAAAATGTACAACTGAGTGTTAACTTCCTTGTGTCCTTGTTGAAAAAGAACTGGCAGAATGTGAGTATTCCATGCTCACAACATCGTTTATTGTCATTGATCTATTACGATTTATGTCCTTGTTCTATTGTAGTCCTTTGAAGGTGCTGCATGTGAAAGAATTTTCATTTCTCCTTTTGTTACTTATTGGACTTGTCATCTAACTTTTAACGGTTACTGATTTCAGGTTAGGTGCTTGTATCTGAAGAGTACCATGGGAAAATCCTACCGTGTCTTTTGAAGGATCTTTTATATTCAGTGAAATTGTGATTTTTCTTAAGTATCTTAATAGCAGGACAGCAATTTTCTTCTTGTTACAGTTTTGTTGGATGAATTTTTGTTAGCTCCTGTAGTTCCTGGTTCTTAAAATGTGCTTGGTAACATTGGATCCTACTTTTGAGCTTTCCCTGTTTGCCTACCATATAATTCCCTCTGCCTTTATAGGTTCTCTCCTATTTAGTATTTACTATGGGTAATTAATTATACATCATGCTAAACATATTATTGAATGTGTTCTCAATTTCTAAATGAAGTAAAAAGAATGAAGTATTCAATGTTTAGTTAGTAGTTTTGTCTGATTTATTTACTAGTGGGAATATCTCAAATTGATCAAACCCCCAAGGAGACTAGAAATTTCACCCTCCTTAGAGCATCTGAGCATGTATGGTAGTAGGAACAATAATAGTAACGATAATAATAATTTTCAGGAATATTCTGAAAATATCAGTAATGTATGTTCTTAGAAATATATGTTATGAACTAAAACATTAATTTATTTTCAAGGATATAAACAAAATTATTAAGAAATTATAGGTGTGCTTGTCGTACTTTGGGGTATAATAATCTTAGGTGTAAAACAACCTCATAAGAATTATGGTGTAACCTAACTCCAAATCTAGAAGCAAATGCATCGGATAAACAACTAGGTAATACCTAATTTATTTGCTAAAATCTCCTATCCGAATCAAAAGAATCAATTACTTTTGTAAATATTCATTCGTCCATCCTAATTTAATTAGATGTCATGTGCTGACAATTGCATACGGTGGAGGATCATCAAATTGGTAAATTTGAATATTTTAATCTACTTTAGTCCCTCTGCCATTATAAAACGCCTTTACACATTTTATAAAAATTATAATAAAATAGACACGTTTACATTGTGTTTACACCATCGTGAAATGAAAAAAAATAAAATGGTTAAGAGAAACTAAATTAAAGGGTCAAAATAATTGCAAATCTTGTCCAAATCCTAAACATATACTTCAATGGTTTATAATTCTTATCTTCATACTCATCACCAAAGAATTCTCCTTTAAATGTATATAGTCTTGACTGAATCAGCATTCGAATACTCTAATCCTATCATTAAGAATCTCACAATTAACACTATTTTTATCATAAACATTTTTCTTTTATTTGAAAAAGCATGGTGAATGCAAAATGAAAGTGAGAAATAGAACCCGATGAGATCGATTCAAACTGCAAAGCAAACACCCTAATAGTGCCTCCTAGTAGACAAGCTGCATAAAATGAATTTGGCATGCCCTTGATTTTCAAAATGGGTAGCCTCCATTTCCAATCCCTTGAAGTTCAGCTCATGGAAACAAGTTCACACCAAAATTTGCCATTATCATGGCATACCAATATAGTGCATTCAATGCAAGCTAGGGGCTAGAGATATGAATTTACAAAGCTGAACTGTACCAAACTATTTCATCCTAGCTACATTGATTTTTCTTTAGGACTTAGATATTTACACCAGAAAACATTACAAAGCATACATCAAACAACTATGTTAGCTTCCTAAACAGCCTGGGATGAAGCATTGGATGTCAAAAGAGTTCCCCGGAACCCTTCCTCGGTATGCTGTGAATCCATTTTCTCATCATAAAGTTCCTCTGCACGAGTTGAATGATCCATTTTTAGTGTGTGTATCAAAGAATTATCACATAAAGAACCAGTAACAAAATAACTTACCGGCAATGTCTCGATTTTCATGGATCTCGGAATCCCTCACTATAATCTGATCTCCTGCAAATATGTTAACATCTGCAAGTGTAGTGTATTCATCATCAATGTCAATCGTCTTATCACCCTTTTGTAGTATCTGGTTTTCCTTGACCACCTGTGTTATGGAGCATAAGAAGTTAGATGATGAAGTAATGCAATAGATTATTACAATAGACAAATTTATCCACATAGAAGTAAAATCACCATACAAGAGAGAAGAATTGTTTATCAAAACACCTAAAAAATATGAAATACAAGTAGACTTATTCTAGAATTTCAGCATCCATTGCCACAACTTGATACCACTTTTCTACTGGAACTTGAACAGGGAAAGAATGATGGTTCATACAACTTGTTAAAAGTAAATACACACTAATCATAAATACATACATAACCTCTGTTTCTCCCTCCCTCTCCCTCTCCTTACAAAATATGCACACAAACCAACTATTAAAAAATTAAAAAAATATCTGTAAACAAGTCATTTAATTCTTCACTTTACATGTTCCAACAAGGACTATATCATTCAAAAAGAAGGCAGTGTAGCACAGAATAGGCTTACCCCAAAGGATTCCCATATCATCATTTTAAGCTGGTACAATGATGTCGAAGAAGAAACATTCAGACTAATAGAACTCCCATTTTTAGTTTTACGAGTA